>BGKB01000322.1:0-22137 GCA_003116975.1 Aurantiochytrium sp. KH105 | reverse complement strand
GAATTACTGCAGGTATCCGTGTAAAGGAACTACCGAAGGGATTATAACTGATATAATGAGCCGTTCGCAGTTTCACAGTATAATTCGCTTATACTTACACATGCATGGCTTAGTCTTTGAGACGAGCGTAGGGCTACTGGCAGGATCAACCAGATTGCTATACTGTCGACTAGTTCACGATCCAGTCGATGCAAAAATCACATCAACCAGATCGAAATCTATCTCAAACAAACAAAGCAAAACTGAGTTCAATTCAGCCATTCGTCCTTCCAAACCTTTACCAGATCCCGCCAAGCTCGCGCTATAATCAAGCGCCGCTAGGAGGACCTTTGTTGTAGAGTGCCCACGCTGTTTCAAGTTCGAAATCAATCGACTCAAACAGCCCGAACGGTCTCCACACCATCGGTATCAGTTCAAAACGTTTCGCAACAGCGTACGAAAACGAAGCTTCCACTTCTGCGGCACCATGACCACCGGCATCGACATCAACTGCCAAACGCCAGTGCGCTGCCTCAACAAAAAACAAATCTTAGCGCGCTTCTTCCTGCCCGCTCCACGCCTCCATCACAGAAGCACTTCCGCCAGCCAGAGTCCGCACGCAACCCCGAAGAAAAATGAAGAGACCAAAACGATCCGTTGCCGCGCCTCTTGCGAAACGCAGTCCCGGACCGTTGGACTCGAAATAGGCCCAAAAATTTTGAATAGGCCTCTTTCTTTCATGCTCGAAAAAAATTGGTAGCCGAGAGTCAGGCTTGCGGATCAACGGCAAACCGAGGCGACAAAGTGACCGGCGCGGAGAGCTTTGCATGCGAAACTGTGGGGCTCACTGTACACAAATCAGTGCCCTCAATGAACACCTTAATTTGCTCTCATCGTCAAAAAATTCTTCGCAAAAATCGACTTGGCCCAACTTGCTCGAATGTATTTGACCATGTACGCCCCCTTGCTCACCGCCCTTGCACCGCCCTGGCACTTGATTTCGGGGACCTCATTTGGGCACCCAAACGTCAAGTCCGTCCTGTTGATCTACTTTGAAATTTTTGAGTGCCCAAGCTTCGCTCCTCTTGTCGCTGTGCAGCAAAAAGTGCATCTAACACAGCCCATTTTGTTCATTTTCTGCTCAACTATCGCCCAGACTGCAGGTTCAGCGAGCGACGCGACACCTTCAGCGCACCCTCACGCGGCTGCAACAGGTATGACACCAGCGGCTGACGATTTCTGCTGCACCGCAACCAACACCAAAGAGCCGTGCGAGGCTTTCACAAGTCAAGTTTCTTGTTGCTCTTTTTGCAGTACAAGAACCAAGTCGATCTGTACCAAGCCGACACACGACGCGCCACACGCACAGACTGCCCTGTCTTGCTGGTCATCGCACATGAAAAGCTCTTGCGCAGCCGGCTGCTCGCTCGCGAAAGATCTCGTCACCATATTGTTTGCCGTTCGCAAGCCCCGCCAGCCTGCCTTCTTTTTTGGCTCTCAGCAAGGCAGCTTTCCGCATCCACTGCAGAGACAATGGCTGTGCCGATGAGCTCAGCACTTGCTTCACACCCAGCTCCTACCTTGGCGCCATCTCGCTCTGCCATGCGCATATCTTTTGCTCACTCGCGCCGCAGTCAAAAGCTTGCCATCTATATTTTCTCTCTTTTTAGCTCGCGTCATGTTGATCAACTCTAGCCATCCTTCACTGCCGCACGTGGCCATCGACAGCGAAAGCAACCACGCTCAGCTCTTGCACTCGACCTACGCTGCCTCTGGCTTCCTTTGTTTCGCCTCTGCCATCTCTCGCTTGCTCGATCTTCTGCCACAAAGCCACACCTCATTTTCTTCTTGTATCTGTGTCGTTCTTTCTTTCACAACAGCGCTGCCTGCACGAGCTCGCCGCCCACACCGACGGAATCTAGCCACGCCACCTCTCTATGTGAGACCTACGCACCGCGCACCTCGCTCTGTCTCACGACGCTGCTCACTTCTTCTGCAGGCAGCGAGACCAACAAAGAGCTCAGCTCCAATAAAACAAAAAAGCAGGAGACAAACGCACTAGCATGCTTTTCTCTTTAACGACAATCGTTCGAGCCAATCCAAAACCATGGAGTCAGCATATACACTTGGATCAACCTTTACAAGCTCATTTGCAGATCATCCGCCATCACTCTCAAGCCCCGAGCAGGCCAAAGCCCACCAAGCTAGCCAAGCAACACCTCGTTCGCAACGCTAGCCTTGACTTACACAAGCAGCACGCTGTTAAAACTACTCTCGCGGGTCTGTCACATGCCTGCCAGCCTCCCCAGGCTCTGTGGTCATGATCGCGCTGCATTTGTCTGCTCTTGCGTGCGTTGCCGACGCTACCCCATATTGTTCACTTTTACCTTGCTCGCCTTCTTGCACCTCGAACGCAGCAAATTTTCTGATGACTCGAAGCCTATCTCCCAAGCAAGCTTGCGCACGCAGATATGATCATTCGTTGACGATGCGGCACCTTTTTGCTATCCGTGAGACCAGTCTTCAAGCCAACACTTTGCATGTAACACGCACTCTATGCCCTCTTCCTCGCCAACGACACCTGCAACATGCGTCAATCATCTTGCAAACGAACAAATATATTCACCAACACCCATTCATGCTAATCAGCTCAGCGAGCTTGTCTCGTCATGTCTGCAGCTTGCGTATCATCATCAACAACCCATACATATCTTATCTTCTCGCGCTCAGACGCCTCACAGACCCACCGCTCAACCCTTGATTCATGCGAAATCGCACGCATGACGCCACAACATCTTACGCGAGCCTACTCACAGCGTACGCGGACGATTTGCAGCCTTTGCATCGAGTTCTGCGACGAGCAAGCCCACCCAGCTTGCCTTCTTTGTTGGCTATCGAAATAAGACAATGACGCCACCATGGCTGATACGGCATGGACAAGATGACTTCAACCTTTCGCCCATAAAAAAAGCCTCATCTAAACCCCTTGCAGCGGTCAGTGTACTAGGTGAGGACAGACTACAAAGTCACGGCAGTGAACATCTCCTTGCCGAAAAGTGTGACAAAGTCCCGTGCTCCTCACCAGCTTCTCTGCACATCACTTATCCAAGTCTCGGACCTGGCGCCGAGCCAAAGCGGTCCCGTCACGAGCAGACCCGAAACATTCGTAACCAATCAGCGTTGAAACAGAACCCATCTTACAGTCCATTCATTTCCTCAGCAGTTGGCTCTCGACAAGACAGCTTTTCGCATCCACTGCACAGACAGTGACTGTGCCGACGAGCTCAGCACTTGCCTTAGCCCCAGCTCCTACCTTGCACTACCTCGACCTGCCATGCGCGTACCTTTTGCTCACTCGTGCCGCAGTCAAAGCTTGCCATCTACACTCGCTCCCCTATTCTCCTTATTTGTTCGCCTCTTTTTTTGTTGACTTTAACCATCCTTCACTGCCGCACGTGATTGCCGACAGCAAAAACAAACGCGCTCAGCTCTCGCACTAGACCTGCGCTGCCTACCCCTGCCTTTTTTTCACCTCTGCCATCTCTCGCTCGCTCGATCTCGGGCCAAAAAGCCACGCCTCATTTTCTTGTATTTGAATCGTTCTTTCTTTCACAACAACGCTGCCTGCACGAGCTCTTCGCCCATACTAACAAAATCGAACCACGCAGCTTCTCCCTGCGCAAGACCTATGCATCACGCGCGTCGCTCTGTCTTATGACGCTGCTCATCTCTTCTGCAGGCAGCGAAGCCAACAAACAGCTCAGCTCAAATAACAAGAAAAACAAGAGACAGCCGCACTACCATGCTTTTCTCTCCAACAACACTCGCTCGATGCAAACAAAAACCATAGAGCCAAGCTATACACTTGGATCAGCCTTTGCAAGCTCATTTGCAGTCCATCCGCCATCGCTCTCAAGCCCCGAGCGGACCAAAGCGCACCGAGCTAGCCAAGCAACATTTCACTCGCATCGCTAGCCTTGACTTACACAAGCAGCACACTGCCAAAACTGCTCTCGTGCTTCTACCACATGCCTGCCAGCCTTCTCCAAGCTCTGCGACCATGATCGCACTGCATTTGCTTGCTTTGGCATGAGTTGCCAACGCTGCCCCATATTACTCATCTTTATTTTGCTCTCTTTCTTGCACCTCGGTAGCAGCTGGTACTTCTCTGATCCGCAGCCTAGCTCTTACACAAGCTCTTACACGCAAGCTTGACCATTTGTTGACGATGCGGCGCCTTTTTCTATCCGTGCAGTCAGTCTTCAAGCCGATACTTTGCATATACCACGCACTCTCGGCTCTCTTCTTGACAATTACACCTGCAACATGCGTCAACCTTTTTGTAAACGATCACATACAATGTCCGGCGCTCATTCGTGCCAGTCAGCTCGTCGACCACGCATCGTCAGGTCTGCAGCTTGCGTAGCTGCTTCGCTCACTCGTACGCACCTCATCTTCTCGTGAACAAACGTCATAAAAGCTAACGCCAGCGCCTCTGATACATGCAAAAATGCTTACTTGACGCTACAAAATCTTACCAGAGCCTGTACACAGCGTGTGCGGACGATCTACAGCATTTTCGTCGAGAGCGGCAGCGGACAAGCCCGAACAGCTTTTCTTTTTTTTTTGCCTTAATAAGCAGCCTCTTTTCGCATCCACTGCAGAGACAATGACTGAGCCGACGAGCCCAGCGCTTGCGTCGGCACTAGGTCCTACTCTGCACCGTCTCACCCTGCCATGCGCGTACTTTTTCGTGCTCTTGCAATCGCAAACGCCAGCCATGAATACTCGCTCCCCCATTCTCTCTTTATTTATTTCGTCTTTTTTGGTCAAGTTTAGCCACCCTTCACTGCCGCACGTGGTCGTCGACAGCAAAAGCAACCACGCTCAGCTCTTGCGCTAGACCTGCGCTGCCTCCGGCTGCCTCTGCCTTGTCTCTTCCGTTGCTCTCTCGCTCCGTCTGGTGCCACAAAGCCACACCTCATTCTCTTCTTCTTCTTGTGTCGTCATTTTCTTCTTTCACAACAGCGCTGCCTGCATAAGCTCTTTGCCCACGCCGACGAAATCTTGCCATGCCATCTCTTTGCGCAAGACCTACGCAGCGCGCGTCTCGCTCTGTCTCACGACGCTGCCCATCTCTTCTGCAGGCAACGAAACCAACAAACAGCTCAGCTCTAATAACAAAAAAGCAGGTGACAAACGCACAAGCATGCTTTTCTCTTCAACAATACGAGCTCGATCCGAACAAAAACCATAGAGCCAGGCTACAGACTTGGACTAGTCTTGGCAAGCTCATTTGCAGATCATCCGTTAGTGTCGGCAGGCTGAGGATGGACCAAAGCACATCTACTTAGCCAAGCAACATCTCGTTCGCAACGCTAGCCTTGACTTGCACAAGCAGCACGCTGCCAGAACCGCTCTCGTCGATCTCCCACATGCTTGCCAGCCTTCCCCAATATCTGCGACCATGATCGCGCATCATTTGCTTGCTCTCGCGTGCGGTGCCAACGCTGTCCCATATTGTTCACCTTTACTTTGTTCGCCTTCTTGGCACCTCGAAAGCAGCTGAAATTTTGCTAATCCCAAGCCCAGCTCTTGAATAGGCTTGTCAGCGCGAACCAAACCCTTTGCTGGCGATGCAATCCCTCTTTGCCCGTGCAGCCACTGTCCAAGCCGATACTTTGCTTTGCTTATACCACGCTCTGGGTGCTCTTCCTCACCAAGCACACCTGCAACATGCGTCAACAATCTTAAAAGCGATCGCATACACCGCCTAGCACCCATTCACGGTCAATCAGCACGACGTGCTCGTCTCGCCGGGTCTGCAGCGCGCGTGGCTGCGTCACGGACTCGCGTTCGTCTCCTCTTCAGTGAACAAACGCCATAAAAACCACCGTCAAGGCCCTTGATCCATACAAGAATGATGACACGATGCCACAACATCCTGCCAAAGCCTGAGCATAGCGTGCGCAGACGATTTGCAGTCATCTCAGCGAGATCTGCGGCGAACGAGCCCAGCCAGCTTGTCTTCTTTTTTTTTTTGCCTCAACAAGCAGCCGCTTTTCGCATCCACTGCAAAGACGATGACTGTGCCGACGAGCCCAGCGCTTGTCTCGGCACTAGCTCCTACTCTGCACCGTCTCGTCCTTCGATGCGCGTACTTTTTCATGGTCTTGACGTAGCAATCGCCTGCCCTACATTCGCTCACATATTCTCTCCTTATTTGTTCGCCTCTTTTTTGCCAACTTCAACTATCCTCCACTGCCGCACGTGTTCACCGACAGCAAAAGCAACCACGCTCAGCTCCTGCACTAGACCTACGCTGTCTACTGCTGTCTTTGTTTCGCCTCTGCCATCTCTTGCTTGCTCGATCTCCTGCCACAAAGCCACACCACATTTTCTTTCTTTTTTGCGTCGTCTATTTTATCTTTCGCAACAACGCTGCCTGCACGAGCTCTCCGCCCACGCCGACGATATCAAGCCACACCACTTCGCTGCGCAAGACCTACGCATCGCCCGCGCTGTTCTGTCCAACGACGCTGCCCACTTCTTCTGCAGGCAACGAAACCAACAAAGAGCTCGGTTCAAAAAAACAAAAAAACAGGTCAAACTCATTAGCATGCTTTTCTCTTCAACAATACTCGCTCGATCCAAACAAAAACCATACAGCCAAGCTACAGACTTGGACCAGCCTTTGCAAGCTCATTTGCAGGTCATCCGCCATCCCTCTCAAGCCCCAAGCGGACCAAAACACATCTACTTAGCCAAGCAACACCTCGTTTGCAATACTAGCCTTGACTTACACAAGCAGCACGCTGCCAAAACTGCTCTCACGGATCTACCACATCCCTGCCAGTCCTCCACAAGCTCTGCGACCAGGATCGCGCAGCATTTGCTTGCTCTCGCGCGCGTTGCCAGCGCTGCCTCATATTGTTTACTTTATTCACCTTGCTCTCTTTCTTGCACCTCGAGCGCAGCTGAAATTCCGCTGATTTCCAGCCTAGCTCTTGAATAGGCTTGCCTGCGCAAACCAAACCCTTCGCTGGCCTGCGACGCCATTTTCTATCCGTGCAGTCAGTCTACAAGCCAATACTGTGCACATACCACGCACTCTAGGCTCTCTGCCTCGCCAACGATACCTGCAACATGCGTCAACCATCTTGCAAACGAACAGATATATTGGCCAGCGTGCAAACGTGCCAGTCAGCTCAGCGAGCTCGTCTCGCCGGGTCTGCAGCTTGCGTAGCTGCTTCGCTCGCGCGTACGCACATCATCTTCTCGTGACAAACGCCATAAAAACCACCGTCAAGGCCCTTGATCAATGCGAAAATGCTTGCATGACGCCACAATATCTTGCCAAAGCCTGCACGTAGCGTGCGCGGACGATCTACAGCCTTCCCAGCGAGATCTGCGGCGAACAAGCCCAGCCAGCTTGCCTTCTTTTTTGGCTCGTCATCCGTCTCCCGAGGGCAGACAGAGCTTCGTGGAATGAACCACCTTCGATCTATCATAGCTTTATAAAACGTCAATTTTTGTTTTGTTGCGGCGCGTGCAACAAAAAAGACCGAGAGGGCAGAAAAGAACAGCAAAAGTTTATATGTGAGAGACTACTACTGCGTCGCAGTAAGTGATTATAAGCAGTCAATTTCGGTCGCCCACGCAGGAATGGCACACGTATAGTCACATGGTAGAAATGCAACCAGAGTAAAGATGAGTTCAATCGGAAATTGGCGCTACACGCAGACCGAGTCTGCTCGCGACGTTTAGATACCCTAAACCTAGGCTCGAGTTTGTGGTGCGGCTCACTTTTTCCTTTATATCGCCGTTAACGTGTACACACCGACAGGATGCGCGCACGCGAGCGCGCGTACTCGCTCGATGGTGTGTACCTTGAGTAAGCGGTGACACTTTTGTTCGCGCAGCGGTATATGTCTCAACAACACGGTAGCGCAAAGCCACACGATTCGGTCTCAGGTTCGATTTTTTTGGACATGCAAGATGTGTACCATCCCGATAACGTCGCCAATAACGTAAACACTTCCTTGGCGAGCTGTGTCGTAGATTGCATGATCCGTCGTGAAGCCTATGCCTTCGCTAAGCTTCACATGCGTTCCATTCTCAACATTCACCAAAGCTTTTGTTCCAGGTGTAATCGATGCCTCCGCCTCATCCGCGTCGAGTGCCTCGCCCATTCGAGCGTTCCAGTAACGAGTCTCATTCCTTGACTGTGATACGATGGTGTCGCCCTGTATCGCCACGCTCTTGACATAATCAGAGTGCCCCTCCAACACGTGCTGCTCCTCGCCCGACATAGCGTTCCAGATGCGCACCGTGTTGTCATCGGACCCACTGACGATGGTGTCGCCCTGTATCGCCACGCTGGTGACCCAATTAGAGTGCCTCTCCAACACGTGCTGCACCTCGCCCGACGTAGCGTTCCAGATGCGCACCGTTCTATCATAGGACCCACTGACGATGGTGTCGCCCTGTATCACCACGCTGCTGACCGTTCCAGAGTGCCCCTTCAACACGTGCTGCTCCTCGCCCGACGTAGCGTTCCAGATGCGCAGCGTGTTGTCTTCGGACCCACTGACGATGGTGTCGCCCTGTACCGCCACACTGCATACCGCATCAGAGTGCCCCTCCAGCACGTGCTGCTCCTCGCCCGACGTAGCGTTCCAGATGCGCACCGTCTTGTCCCAGGACCCACTGACGATGGTGTCGCCCTGTATCGCCACGCTGCAGACATATTCAGAGTGCCCCTTCAACACGTGCTGCTCCTCGCCCGACGTGGCGTTCCAGATGCGCACCGTCTTGTCCCTGGACGCACTGACGATGGTGTCGCCCTGTACCGCCACGCTCCAGACCACATCAGAGTGTCCCTTCAACACGTGCTGCTCCTCGCCCGACGTAGCGTTCCAGATGCACACCGTGTTGTCCGAGGACCCACTGACGATGGTGTCGCCCTGTATCGTCACGCTCCTGACCCAACCAGAGTGTCCCTTCAACACGTGCTGCTCCTCGCCCGACGTAGCGTTCCAGATGCACACCGTCTCGTCATCGGACCCACTCACGATGGTGTCGTCCTGTTTCGCCACGCTGTAGACAGGACCAGAGTGCCCCTTCAACACGTGCTGCTCCTCGCCCGACGTGGCGTTCCAGATGCGCACCGTCTTGTCTCTGGACCCACTGACGATGGTGTCGCCCTGTATCGCCACGCTCAAGACCCAATCAGAGTGCCCCTTCAACACGTGCTGCTCCTCGCCCGACGTAGCGTTCCAGATGCGCACCGTCTTGTCCTCGGACCCACTGACGATGGTGTAGCCCTGTATCGCCACGCTCTTGACATATTCAGAGTGCCCCTTCAACACGTGCTGCTCCTCGCCCGACGTGGCGTTCCAGATGCGCACCGTCTTGTCTTCGGACCCACTGACGATGGTGTCGCCCTGTATCGCCACGCTCAAGACCCAATCAGAGTGCCCCTTCAATACATGCTGCTCCTCGCCCGACGTAGCGTTCCAGATGCGCACCGTCTTGTCAGAGGACCCACTGACGATGGTGTCGCCCTGTATCGCCACGCTGTTGACCTCACGAGAGTGCCCCTTCAACACGTGCTGCTCCTCGCCCGACGTAGCGTTCCAGATGCGCACCGTGTTGTCCGTCGAGGATAACCCACCGGACCCACTGACGATGGTGTCGCCCTGTATCGCCACGCTGTTGACCTCACCAGAGTGCCCCTTCAACACGTGCAGCAAGGGGTCGCGGGGATGAGCAAGGGTGACGCGAATAGGCTCCAGCCATGGCTGATCAGGTGTTTGTAGACTGCATGCGAAATGATCTTTCGAGTCATGACCAAGACGCGCCAGAACCTGCGACGCAAATTCTCCGGGATCGTAGCTGAGGGCATGCACTGCTTTGCTCAGGAAGCGGGGCGTATCACTTTCGGGCGCAAAGTAGATGCCGAGTTCGGCGCAGTCGCGAATGAGGTTACCGATTGTGGCGCGCCTTTGCGCTTCATCGTCACCAACAGAGATGGCGCTCTGTACCCATGCAAAGTCATTCAGAAGCTCGAAAGCCTCAGCGTGCTCGCCGCTCTTGACGAGGTGAAAGACGGCGTGACGGAGCGAAAAGGCATCGTTGCGCGAGCTGCTACAGTATTTGGCCAAGGCAACATGGCCATCATCCATGTTCACGCCAATATTTCCGCTCAGATGATCATCAAGCAGCCAGTCTGTCATTCGCTTGTGGATGAGCGCCACACGACCATCTTCGCGTCGATATAAGAGGTTGCTCGCGTCGTCAACCATATCATCCGTATCATTTTGGTCCAATTGCAGAATTGAACATAGTTGCTGGACACTCAGTGGTTCACGAGCAGCTACGATCGGCGACAGGAGCATCTTGTACTTCTCCTCACCACCAAGTATTCTTCGCAGGCGCTCGAGGTACACGTGAAACATGCCGTCAAGCCCATAAGGAATGGCGTCTTCGTGAGAAATGTCCTGCAAGGTCAGCAATCCGTCTCGCTTTTCCTCGTGCATCCGGCTCAGGGTTTCGGGAAGAAAGCTCGTCCAGAGAAAGAGACCTTCGGATCGCTCGGAAAGAGTCTTGGCGCAGGAAGCAACGTCTTTTGGTTCCACAACATCACTCATGTCGTGTAACAAATGCTCGATATGAAGCTCGATGTCGCGAAGGTTTTCTTCGTCCTCAAGCTTCAGCACTTTGGAGTCAAGGCTGTTGTTGGTGATAACGCTTCGAATCTCGCCTTCGGGACGTGTGCTCACGACCAAGCTGAGCCATGTTGGCATCACGTCCTTCCACGTGCAAATGACCTTGCGCAAAACATCGTTGCTCTTGCTGCACTCGTCGAGAGCGTCGAGCACGACCACTTGTCGCATCTGGCCTGAGCCGAGCTTGTTCAAAGGATCGACAAGAATTGTCTTGAAAAGACCCGCCAGCGTCTTTTCTCGAAGACCCTCCAAGCTTACTTGATCGAGTGCGTCAGGGAAATGAGACACGGTCTGACACAGTTGCCAAGCAATGCTCAGAACGGCTTCAGCAGGTGAAGCCGCGGTCCCATCATCGTGTCGAAAGAAATGGTACGCTGCTACTAAGATGGGCGAGCGCTCTTTCTTGCTTGAACGCCACAAGCTTCGCACGCGAGACGACTTTCGGCGCGGCTCGATGCTCTTTTTAGCATCTACGTTGGTCATGAAAGCGCCACCACGATGGCAAAGCTCGGCCATGATGACGCTTTTGCCGACGTCGCCGTCGCCCACAAGAATGAAGACGGCACTCTGTTTCTTGTTGTACCAGTCGCAAAGCTCGTCGATGATCCAGCTTCGCGTGCCGAGGGTAAAGTTTCCCGCCTTACCCTTGGCCCATGCCTCGGAGCTGCAGGGGCGCAACCGATGACGAATGCGGCACATGAGGGGTGTCAGATCTGACGAGGCCTCTGGGAAATCGATGCGTGACCAGATTGTGCCGACAAGATGCGTTATGGCTTCGTCCGACAGTGTCGATAGATCATCGGGTGACTGTTGATTGAGAGCGAGTCGAAATTGCCCCTTCCATTGGGTCACGGCATCGGCCATGGTCGGTTCCAGCGCAGCGACCACAATTCGATCTGCGCGGTTCTCGCGGGCGTGCAGAAATTCTTGGACGCATTTCTCGCGGCGGTCTTCTCGGTTCACCTTGTCCATGTACCCCTGGGTTGCGAGGACGAGGAAGACCTTGGATAATGCGATACCTTGTGACACGCTCTCGTCGGCGCTTCGCAGCCCCTGGTTTTCGTCAAGCCATATTTTCAAATCATGTTGGTCTTTGAGGCGCTTCGCGATCTCTTTCGCAATGTCGCGTGCCTTTCGATCGTGAGAAATGTATGCGTCAAAGATCTTGCGGAGGTACTTGCCGCTTCCTTTGTGTTGAATCTGGTCGAGAAGATGAGAAATGATGGCTGTTTCAGGCTCGCAAAAGTCAAATTGTACCTCGTCGGCCATACGATAGCTCATTGCGCTGTTCCATGACTCTTGCAGGATCATGGCCTTGTCCACGACGACTGGAACGAGCGCGTGGGGTAGCTTGCGAGCTACGACCTCGACGAGTGGTTTGTTCCTCTGTAATGCTGCGCTCACTAGCATCGCGGCGACCTTGGCCACCTTGGCCTCCTCTTTTGCCTCTGCGACGTGGCTCGCGGTGCGCACCGGCAAGCTGAGGTGAGGTTGGAGCTTTTCGATCAAGTCTTTGGCTACTTGTTCATCTGCCGGGTCGTAGACCACGAGAAGGGCAACGTCCGCAGGCAGCACGCTTTTGATCGGCTCGTCTTCCGCGTCGGTGGTGGCTTCGTCGTCGCGTCCTCTCTTGAAGAGCGTGAGCAAGCGCGTCGCCCAACTCATGCTGGCCTCGCCCTATTTTTCTTTCTTTCTTTCTTTCTTTCCTCGATCGCGCGAGGAGAAGGAGGAGGAGAGGGAGCGCGCGCGCTGCGCAAGCCCGCTCTCTCCTGGCGCGGCCACGGACTGGCCGGTCCTGTCGACGAAGCGCGTCTGGTTTCTCCCGCTGCGTTCCTTCTTGCTGCGCCCGTCGATCGACTCATCGATCGATCCTCGCTGCGGTTCCCCTCCCCCCCTTCGCGGTAGTAGGAGGACTGCGTGAAAGATACTTGGGAGAGCGGCACGTGCTTGCAGCCGCTGCTGCAGGGAGGGAGGGAGAACGGCGGGAGATCGCGCCGTGGTCGAGGGAGCGGCGGCGGCGCAGTGGCCATGGTGGCTGGATGGGAGGAGGAGGGCCGAGGCGAGCAGCGCTCTGTGCGATGGGATTGCATGGTGGGGTCTGAGCGTTGTTTCACACGAGCCGCCGCGCCGGAAGGACGGGAAAACGTCGAGACATTGCGCTCGCTGACAAGGTCGCCTCTGCCGCCGCGCCGAGCTCGCGCAGAAGCTTCGCGCGTTCGCGTGGTTCCTTCTACACAGACAGACGCCGGTCGTTTGTCCGGGAAGCCAGCCCTTCATTGCTGTAGTACACGACGTGACTCTCGTGGTCCCTCACTCGAAGCATGCTTTAGGCGGGGTGCCACACACAAAAGAATTGTCTTTGGACAAGGCCGCCTTGCCGAAGCTGCCCTTGCGCAGACTTTGGCTCGTCGGATCGGCGGGCGGGCAGACGGGCAGCCAGCTGATCTCCCGCACATCTCTCGTGCTCTGTCTGTCTGGCTGCGCAACGTGCTGATGCCGTGCCCTGTGCAGCGCGCAAGCGCGAAGGACAGGCCAAGTTGTCAGGCCAGAGCGATGCTCGCCAGCGCTGACGACTTCTCACGCTCACACGTGCTGATGGGAACGCCATGCCTTGCAATCCTTTGGCTTGCTCTGGTGGGCCCTTTCGGGAGCGAATCGGGCTCCTCCTCTCTGCCTTTGTGGTTCCTCAGCAAGGTCGCCGTAGACTGATCTGGGCTCGTTTTATTTATTTGGCTTGGCCTTGTGCATGCTCGAACACTCGCACTTTTACGAGAGGCATGCTTCAACGCGCACACATACATTGCTCGTCACGCTACAAACGAACTTCAGGTTGCGGGATCTTCATTCAGCCCCGCACGGTATGAAGGTTGCGCAGGCCTTCAGCGGCGAAAGGTGATCCGGCCAGCGTCGACTCGTTTGGGTGCGTTCGTTGGCGCCGGCGTGGACGAGGAATGAGCGGGTATTGTCGTGGGTCGCGTGGCCATGGTGAATGCCTGCACAAACAATACATGCCCTCCGCACGGAAAGTGCTGCGGAGATGAACATTGACGCTGCTGGAATGCCGGAATGCAGTCATTGCCCGAGACCAAAGGCAGCTAAAGCGCGGTTATGCAGCAGCAGCAGCCCAACAGCTTTGGTTCGCTTCTGACGCCCGAGCTTCGTGGACGAAAGATAGAGAGAGCGAGTTACGTTCTTTTAGAGAAGAAGAAAAAAGCGAAGTGAGATGTATTTACAGCTACCCTTTTCCCAATCAACTTGTTGCCGAATGGCTGTGGTGCATCACGCTTGGGTTCGTGTGCCTTGTGATGAAACCTCTGTACTCAGCGGCATCGCTGGCCAACTATTAGTTTGGCCACCTCGGTCGAATTTGCGCGCTGCAGGCTAAAAGCCTACACGCGGACTGGACGCCGAAGGCCATCACTCCTCTTCGTCGTCGTCGTCGTCATCGTCATTGTCAAAACTGCCTCTCGTCAGGCGTGCCTCGGGAGAGAGAAATAGCGGCAATGGCGATGCCAATGTCGGGGCTCTTTTCCCCCATCCACACTAGAGTTCTTGTGCGCAGCAAGTGAACAGAACTCGGAAAGTCAGTCACTGTGAATGACGTATTGAGCGACACCGCCAACGTAAACAGACGATGATGCCCGGTGCTGCGGGTGACGCCAGGGCTAGGCAGCGCGCGGGCCCGACGGACGGCGTCGAGAGCCCGAGGCGCCTCCGGGCGGGCGCGCGCTTGCGGCAAGCCTCGCCGCAGCGCCTTGGCGCCGGAGCGATGCGGAGATCGACGAAGACCATGAATGCACGAGGGCCCGCTTGCCGACGCGGGCGCCGGCGACGCGGGCGAGCCACGAGAGGAGCGGTGGCCCGGGATGTGGCTGCGTTTGGCGAGCTGCGGTGAATCGAGGCGCGCGAGCTGCAAAGGCCGTCTCGCGTCTTTCGTCGACTCGACCTTGCGTGCAGTAAGCAGCGAGGAAGGCGAAGGAAGACCGCAGCAGCGTCTTGGGCCTCGGCGAGCACTTCAGGGCAAGGGCACGGGCGTTTCAAACATTCTCGCAACATTTACCAGTCGAATCTTAAGTTTTTTCGCCGACAATGTCCGGCGTATGGAGTGGACGTAGCTTGGCCTGGACGATGGCACGTGTGCCTGCATCCTGAATACGATTTGCCATGTACTCACGAAGACGTTGTGCACGAAGCCGAGCCCACGCTTGCTGTACAACAGCGAAATCGCTAAAGAATGGGTCCTTTTCTCCACCAGGCTTCGACGCACACCTCGCCACGTGCTGATGGCAAGCCTGCGAGTCATTGCCTGTATCCTGGAGACACCATGCGCGAAAACGACACGGGGCAAACGCCGCATGACAGAGCACAGCAGCCGTCAAAGTCGCGTAAAGGTTTGCGAGCGCGTACTCATCCATGTCTCCGTGGCCCAGCGTGGTAGTCCTTGTGCGCCTTCTTATGTGTCAAACCGCCCATGGTAATCACATTCGTTTTGCGGAGCTCCTTGAGCGTTTTGGTGGAGACGCCCTCGACAAGCTCAGCGCGCGCTGTGCGGCCCTGGATAGAACCTTTCGGGGCTACTCGAATGATCGATGTCGTCGCCCCAATTAGGTTGCGCAGCTCGCAGGTCTTGTCCATGCTGCCCGTAAGCTTCTCGCCGACTAGCCTTTGCAGGATGCTTGGGTCCCCAGGGTACGAGAGCTCCGTCATGCGCACGGTGGCCGCCATGATGTCATTGACCATTGTACGACGGCGAGGGTTGTCCGCCGGAAGCTGACCTTGATTGCGATTATGCACGCTGGGCAGTTTCTTGAGGTAGTTCTCGTCAAACCCAAAGGCTGCCATGAAATCCGCCACGATCCTGATGAGGCGAGGATCCTCATCGTCGACATCTTGAGAGGCGTCAGCGTCGGAATCCGCATCCTCAGCCGCACCAGCTTTGATTGTCTCGGTGGCCTCGATCGCTGCTCCGCGGTGACGCTTTGCCCTCGGTGGCCTCTGCAAGATGTTCCGTTTGCCTGGCTGGCCGCTACGCTTGCGCCCCGAGGGGATCGCGCCGTTTGCCCCGCTGTTTTCGGCGCCCTCTGCACGTGCTGATGATGAGATGGAGCGCGGCTTCGTGCCCCGCCAAGCCGAAAGTCATCCCACAAGAATCGAACAAGCGTAGAATTCCTCCAAATGGAGAGACACTTAGTAGGCCTTGGTAGATGGCCTAAATAATAGAATGGAATCGATTTGATGGGTCGCATTTTGTTGCCTTGCCTGAGTCTCGCCATTTCGTGAGCTCATCCTTCTGATGATGTTCTCGACGGATTGAAGCAACGAGGCATGGCTCGCTCGCACGCTCGGACAGGCTTCGTGCGCGAGCATACAGACAGGCCTTTGTATACAAGTCTTGTCATCTTTATCCCTTTCGCAAGCGCTTATAGTGCAGTGAAGATCATAAGGAGAAGAGTCTGACATCGCTCCCCAGTGGCATGCAGAAGGTGCGTTATCCCCATTCCTACTTGCTTTTCTCCAAGTTGCCATGCGTGGCCCAGTTCTCGAAACGCGTATCGTGCCCGAGCGTTCCTCGATTGATTATTCAGATTCTGGCATGGGTTCTATGGCCCTCAAAACCGAATGCGACACCCCTTTCTCATCCTCGTGCTCGTTCAGCGCGTGCTGCTGATCCTCAGATATGGCAGGGCCACTCTGTTTATCTAAAGTGTCCTCCGCCACAGCCACAGCGGCTGGTATAGGGAGGGGTGCGCGCGAAGGCAGGATCAGGGGTGCGCGCGAAGGGTGTGTGCTTGTTGTGTGCGGCTGCGCCCACCGGCGATGACTTGGAGATAGGCCTTGCCGGCCACAGCAACACAGACGCAAAAGGTTGCTGTTGCGTCGTTGGGCGGCAGCGCCGCGCGAAAGAAAAGGGCAGAGAAGAGAAGAGGAGGGATGCGGTGGCGAGGGTCTTGTCAAGACGAGCATGGCCCGCCTAGACCGGTCCGACAAAAGCCGCAGCAGCGGGCGGCGAGCTGTCAGCAGCAGTGACTTGTAGTCTGGACTGACCGAGGGATCTAGTCAGAAAATGGGTTCCGCGCATCGACCTAAGACGCTACGCGCGTCTCGTTGCTCAGAAAGGGTAACGCAGCAACTTTGAAGTGGCCTCGACAGCTTTCGCGAAGGAGTCTCTCTCCGCGGTGCCCCGTCCCGTCCTGCTCAAACGTCACCGCCACCACGATTCCGCAGCTTCCATCCAGGCGCCGGCGCTCTCAAAGCGCTCTTGCATCCCTCACCTTCCCGGCCTGCCCTTGCCACCGAGCGCTGCCCTTGCCGTGCTGCAGCATAACCCTTATATCGTCTTCATCTGCGTCTTCTCCCCTCATTCCCTCTCCGTGACCCTCTCCATCCCGTCGCGGCCGCCGGCCTCACGCCAGAACGCCTCGCCCACGCCACGCCCGGTGTGCGGGCTCAAGGACGGCAGACATGTACAAGCTCATCAGGAACGGCGACCGGGCCGGCGTGCAGCTCGCCGTGCAGAGGAAGCCCGCCCTGCTCGACGCGCCGGTGACGAGGAATAAGCACACTCCGCTCATGTTCGCCCTCCTCAAGGGCTCCGGGGGCCAGCCTGCCATCGCGCAGTGGCTCATCGAAAGCGGCGCCAAACGCAACCTGCAGGACAACCTTGGATGGACCGCGCTCATGTTCGCGTGCCGCCACAACCAGCGCGACACGGCACGCTTGCTCATCGAGTGCGGCGTCGAGCTCGACCTGCAGAACAAGAAGGGATGGACCGCGCTCATGTTCGCGTGCTGCTACGCCCAGCCCGACACGGCCCGCTTGCTCATCGAACGCGGCGCCAAACTCGATCTGCAGAACGACGAAGGAGGGACGGCTTTTATGATAGCATGTAGTCGCCAGCCATCTACTCCGGACCTCCTGCGCTGTGTCAGGCTCTGCTTCGCGGCGGGCGCTAATGTGGAGCTGAGAAAGAAGGATGGGCGGGACGCGCTGGCGCTGGCCAAGGACGCGGAACGCGCCGACGCCGTCGCGCTCTTGGAGTTCGCGACGGCGTTGGAGGCGACGCGACGGCAGCAGCATACGCAGCAAGAGCAGCAGCAGCAAACGCAGCAAGAGCAGCAGCAGGAGCAGCAGCAGCATACGCAGCAAGAGCAGCAGCAGCAGCAGCATACGCAAAGACAGGAACAGTCGTCGCCGCAGAGCGTCGTGACGACGTCGCTTCAGTCACAAGACGAAGTTTCACAGAAACCGTGGAGCCTGCGCCACCATTCATCTGATGCTTGTATCAGCCACGACAACGCAGAGCTCGACGCTATCTTCGACCATACTCAAACTTTATACGAACAGAGTCAGACACCTTTCATGCAGGCATGCAAGGGGGATGTCGCTACACAGAGATCATGGACCCAGTCTTCCTCCGACGTTTGTAGTAGCCCTGGCAAAACAAATCTCGATGATATTTTCGACCTCACTCAAGCTCTGTACGACCAGAGTCAGACGCTTCTCATTCAAAAATGTAGGAGAGGCGAAATATCGACGGCAAAAGAGCCTGAGGTAGTCGAGACAAACATCGATACGTGTGGCAGCTCCGTCATGACTCCTCGGTCTCACACTGACGAGGCCAGCAACGAGAATCAAAGTTTCGTTCCAACCCGCAAAGAGCTACCCGCCCTTCTTTCCTTCTTGCGATCGCTACCGCTCGCACAGCTTCACACCAATACATTGCGGGAAATGGTTGTCGAGCTTCTAGACCAAGGTGTGCAAACAATGAACGAGGCTCGACGTCTCGGTTTCTCTCGTCTTGCGCAGCTTGGCATTTGCAGTGCACAGGACCGTCAACTCTTTGTAAAAGCGTTTGGAGAAAACGAAAATCATTCAAAGATCGAGGCGCTCGCCGCGACAGTCGCATTTGCGCGCGGGTTGCGAGACGATGGTAAGCCTGTTTTGCACAAGATGCTACGTTCTGCCTTGACCCGTCATCTCAAGCCGAGTAGTACCCTTGAAGCTCTACTGAACGTCGACACGGACCAGGCAGACATTCGTGATCGAGCAGCATTATTTCCAAAAATTCAGTCGGCGGTAGAAACCACATCGACAAAGGCTAACATGCGAAACACCTTTCGAAAGAAGCTTGTTGACTCCGTTCGCAAGGCTCTCGCAAGTGGCATGCAAGACCATCTCGACAACTTTGAAAAGTTCTACGGCATGCAACACATTGTAGACTCGTATCGCACGTTGTGGAAAGATATCCTGTGTGAGCCGGTCAGCTGTGAGAGATGCCCTTCCCCCATCACCTTTGAAAAGGTACAAAGAGCGACAAAAGCCGCGCTTAAAGCACTCACCGAATGGGAGACAGAATACGACAGTTCTGCAGCCCGCGAACGCACGCTTGCCTCCATTTGTGCGCTGGACGCAAGCACGACAAGCATGGGCATGC
Source organism: Aurantiochytrium sp. KH105 (assembly GCA_003116975.1). Taxonomy (NCBI): domain Eukaryota; class Bigyra; order Thraustochytrida; family Thraustochytriidae; genus Aurantiochytrium; species Aurantiochytrium sp. KH105. The sequence goes on along the minus strand of BGKB01000322.1, from coordinate 2,994 downwards.
GCCACACCTTTTACATGACACTCATGCATCCAGAGCGAATGTCCGAGCTCCGAGGTAGGACTCAAGCGGTAGAGGCGGCTTTTTGGTCCGAGCTCGAGGTATTGTGCGCGGAAGATCCCATAAAAAATGCCCCTCGAAAATGTATCCAACATGCGCTATCTGTGACATTATCATTCTACGAGCAGACCGTTGCGGACAAGGTGGCTCGCACGAAGGAAACCATCAAATGCCTGGAGAATCTTCTGGCCAGCCTCGAGCCAGGGCTCGAGGCACCAGACACGGACCGCGCAGAATCGCTTGTTAAAGACCTTCGTGACTCACGGAAGAAGCGCAAGAGGATCGCTCGAGAGCTCGAGGATGCTAAAGAGGATGCAAACGACGGCGACGATGATGCTCGAGCAGATATTCCAAAGCTCGAGAGAGAGCTCGCAAAGATCGGCAGCGTCTACAAGCTGGACAGTCGTCTGCGCAAAGAGCGCGCTCGTGTGCTTCGCCACGCGGAGACGCACTATCCAGAGTTGCTGGGCGACCAAGAGTGGCTGAAGCGCATCGGATTAAGCGACGGAGTGCCTCTGGAGCTGTCAAAGGCTGGGCTTTGGCTTAGCCATGTCAAGCAAGAGAGCTTTGTAACCCTTGAAGAGCTCGCGTCGAAGCCTGGCAAAACGGTGCAAAAAGTACGGGCGTCTGATGGTCGAACTTTCGTGCTCAAGACCTTTCACCTTGCGAACGACACTTGGAGCGGCCGCTTTTATCGCCAAGTTGTGGCGCTTGCCGAGATGCGCTCGGCCTATGTTGTTCGCATCGAGGGTGCCTTTATGCAGGATGCTCAGCATGGCTGTGTAATCATGCCCTATTATCCGGGTGGAGATTTATTCGCCTGGATCCGTGATAACGCGCACGCAGACATGGCCACGCGCAAAAGGATAGCCATCGGTCTTCTTTCGGGGCTTCACGACTTGCATTCGCGGAATCTCGTTCACTGCGACATCAAACCGGAAAATATCTTTCTTGCCAGAGGTCTCTCACCTGTGCTCGGCGATTTTGATGGTGTTCAAACGCATGACGTGACAATGACGCAGCCCTTGCAAGCGACCGTCAAATACTTGGCGCCTGAGCTCCGCAATGAAACTATCGACAAGGTCGAGCCTGCAGTGGACATGTACTCAGTCAGGATGGTGCTCAAGGAACTTTTCCAGAATTGCCAAATGCCACAAGCGCTTCAGAATCTCACGTCAATGTTGACAGCGAGGAATCCACGCGAGCGACCGTCTGCAATGGCGGCCTTGCGACACCAAGCCTTTCAGGTCGAGCCAGTCCCGGTTGGAGCGTGCGCGATCTGCTTGGACAGCTTTCCCATCGCTGAGGTCGTTGCCTGCGACGATGCACATTTCACATGCAAAAAATGTCTGCAGCAGGCGATTCAAGCTGCAGCGGAACCTAGTGGCCACGTGCAAATTTTTGCGAACGGCAGCATGAAATGTATCACGCCTGACTGCGATCTCCACATATCAGGGCGTACCATTGCAGCTGCGGTACCAGAAAAAGACTACGAGGTGCTCCAAAAGATTGTGCGCAAGCATACGGAGCGCGAGTTGGCGCAAGAGCACGAGCGTGATGTACAGCGGCGCGTTGATGAAGTGCTTCGTGATCATGGACTCGACCCGGAAACCCAGAATCATCTCCGCAAGATCCAGAATGAGATCTTGACCATGTCGTGCCCCCGCTGCTCGGCAGCCTTTGCTGACTTCAGTGGCTGTTGTGCACTCAAGTGTGGAAATGACTGCTCGTGTTATTTCTGTGCGTGGTGTCTCAAAGATGTCGGGAACAGCAGTCAAGGCTGTCATCAGCATATTGCCAATTGCCCGTCAAAACGGAGCGCAGACCCATACTTTGCCGACTTTGGGACAGTGCAAGAGGCCTGGGCCCAAATCCGGACACAGCGTCTTCGCCACTACATGACGGAACGAATCCAGAACGACGACATACGCAAAAAAGTTCTTGAAAAGCTACAGCACCTGCTCACATCTGATATTATTGGGGCTCCCTTCAGACTTTAGATCAATCAGAAACTTCAGTTCCAATGCATACATACACTGTGAGACGACTCTTGCTGCTTCATAGCATGGCGGGTTTGATTGAAAAAAAAAAGAAAAAAAAATCATTGACAGGAAGGGAACAAGGCCAAAGAGAAAAAAGGAAAAAAAATTCCATGTCCGGGAATCGAACCCGGGGGTTGACGGTGAGAGCGTCAGATGTTACCATTACACCAACACGGAGCTCGTATGCCCCAAAGATTTGCTGGTCATTGAAATAGAAACAAGGTCGATGTCCTCGTCATTTTGCGATACGCGTCAGGAGAGCTTCGTGTTCGTCAGTCATGAGACCGCGCCGGTGTCGCTTGGCGGTCACGTAGAGTTCCCGAACTTCCGCGAGCGTCAAGTCATGGAGCGCTCGGCCCAGTAACTCTACTTGATGGTCATCAAATTCGTGTGCTGCGCCAATGAAGCGCGCCAAAAGAACAGCTTCGGAATCTTTGCTCACAGCAAGTGTCTTTCCTCGTTGACCGACGGTCACAGCGGACTCGACGAAAAGGATTGGGACGGGGGCCAAGGCCCAACGAAGTGAGTTGGCTTCGGCAAGACTTAGAACAATAAGCCAATCACCTATGATCACGCCCGTCTCCACATTGCGCAAGCGAGCAGTAACCTCGGGCTCTGGAGCAGAATGGTTCCGAGAGAAAACAAGATGCGTCGCGCATTCGCCAAGTTTGGATATATCTCCGGCTTGCCAAAATCCTCGCGATGAGAGACCTTCTGGGTCCATGAGCAATCCTGCATCCCAGGGAACAGCGAGATTCGCTTGGCCTGCCCATGCACGGCCTTGATGCCTGTTAACGTCGCCGGAAACCTCAACCTGGCGCTCCCTTTCCCGTTCCTGTTCTTGCTGTTGTTCCGCATTCATGACACGACGAAGCACGCCTCCAAACCGACTGGG
>BGKB01000321.1:0-21813 GCA_003116975.1 Aurantiochytrium sp. KH105 | reverse complement strand
TCGAAGAAAAGAAGAAAAAAAGGGAAGGGCAGAACCGACTCGCCGGCACGTGCACGGCCAGCCAGCCAGCCAGAGTCTGCCGCTTCTGCGCCGCTGCACCGCGCGCTTTGTGAGACGTGCCGTCGCCACGCTTGGCTTACGCAGAAAAGAATGAATGAATGAATGCACGCTCGAGCGAGTGATCAATCGATTGATCGATCGATGGGGGGGAATGAGCTTTGAATCGATCGGTCTCGGTCTACGAAGCGCTGGGATTGGCTCGAGGGTTGGGCTTAGACCTGGCCTTGGTCTCGGGTGGGTGCGCTGGAAGCCAGGGAAGGGAAGGGAAGGGAAGGGCAGGCAAGCAAGCAGGCAATCGCTCGCTCGCTCGCTCGCTTGCTTGCTCGTGCGCCCAGGCGCCTGCCGAAGCTGTTGCAGGCGTTCCTCTTAATCTCTCCAATCTGGAACTGGCCACCTCCGTGCCGATCCGCGCCTCGCCAGCCAGCCGGCCTCCTTCTCGGTCGCCAGCGAGCCCGCCTTCGGGGAGGAGCGGAGCCCGCTGCCGCTGCGCGCCCTCCGAGGCCGCGCAGCTTCACGCGAACGCACGCACGCACGCTGCGATGCCGCAATGGACGCCGCGATGAATGTCGCGATGGGTGCCGCGCGGGCCTGCCTCGGTTGGCTGTTTGTCGGGCGCCGCGTCGCCCTTCTCGCGCCGCCGTTCTGCGCAGCGCAACCGAGTCGAGGCGATCGAGTCTGCTGCGCCAGCTGCGGGGACGCTGCGGGGCCAGTGGAGTCGAATCGGGGCGAGTCAGAGGAGTGCGTCGAATCGAGTCGATGCGAAGGAGGGAAGGGAAGGGGAGGATTGAAAATTGAAGATTGAAGAACTGCTCCGCCGAGGTTGTAGGGTGATTGATTGCTTGGGTCTTTTTGCTCGGGTGCTTTTGCTTGATGTGAATGCGTGCTCTGTTTTGCTCTGCTCGCGCCGTGGCGCTGCCTGCTTGCTGACTAAACCTCAGGTGCGCGGCGGTGTGTGTTGAGAAGTGGCGCACCGACCGCGCTGCGTGCACTGACTGCACGCGGCACCGCTGCACTTCAAACTTTTCCACCTTCGCCAGCGAGCGCTCGTTTGGTCCGAGTAGCTCTGGCGTCGCGTGGCTTGACTTGGCTTGAGTTTGGCGATTGGCTTGGCTTGACTTGGATGAAGTTTGGTTGGCTGATTCTCTTGGCTTCGATGCAGATCGAGGGATGGATGTCTCCGCTGCTGCACATACGTACGCACGTCGCACGTCGCACGTACGTACGTCACGATCTAGAGATTAGACGCTGAGCAAAAGAAAGAAAACCCCTCACTGTCAATGGCGAGCAAGCAAGCAAGCAAGCAAGCAAGCAAGCAAGCAAGCAAGCAAGCAAGCAAGCAAGCAAGCAAGCAAGCAAGCAAGCAAGCAAGCAAGCAAGCAAGCAAGCCAGCCAGCGAGACCTCTCGGGCGGCGCCGAGCAGGTCTCGAGAGAGGAAGGAAGGAAGGAAGAGGATCCGGGGTGAGAGCAAAATGCCCAAGCGTCCCTGCAGATGCTGGCGTCGTGGCCTTCCCTGGGTGGGGGGCCGGGATCTCTGCCTTGTTTGGACGTTTCTTTTTCCTTTGTCTGTTTATTTGCTCGCTCGCCGCCAGCCAGCGACCAGCAAAGTGTGAGCTCGTGCTTGCTTGCCGTTGCCTGGAGTGCAGCTGCTTCCTTCCCTGCTTGCTTTCAGCGGTGATCCTGCTTTCTCGCTTGGTCCAAGTGAAGGATTGGGTCCGCCTGCGTTTCTGGCTGGCAGGGTCTCTGCAGCTGCAGCTCGCTCTCTCGCTCGCTCGTTGGCTGGGACCTTTCACCTTCTACCCTTGCATGCATGCGCCTTGGTCGCGAGACTTTGACCAGGTCTTGATCGAGTTTTCCGCGGCTTTCTCGGTTGTTGCTGCTTGTATGCCAGCAACAACTGATCAACTGCGTGGAACGCCTCCCGGCACCTCCCGAAGTCCACAGAGCTCGCGCTCTTTCTTCATTTCTTTCCTCATTCTTGCAAGGTCACGCGAGGAGAGACTCTCGACATCTCTCTTCTTGTCGCGTGCCCCGTCTCGCTCGTCGACAGCAGTGCAGCGGCCACGTAAACCGGCACCAGCAGAGGCACCGCCACCAATCAGGCCCGCCGGGAATGGCGCACGCGGCAGCGGCAGGCAGTGCTTGGCGATCAATCGCTAGGTGCAAACGAAGGTGGCCGGGCTTGTCGACACCCGGACGGAGGCCACGTGCCCGCCTGGCGCAGCGGAGTGCAGCGAAGTGCAGCGCAGCGCGGGTCGCGGGGCAGGGAGGCAACTATATTGCGCAACAGTGGTTGCTGGCCTAGCCAGCCGCCCTGACTGGAGACACACGCAGGCCAAGGTGAGAGAGAGGGAGCCTGCGTCGTCGAGAGTGGCCGTGGAGACGTGGAAAAGGAAAAAAAATTATTATAAAAAAAAATTGAATGAATGAATGAATGAATGAAAAAAGAAAAGAAGGCCGCACCTTTCGCACCGAGGTCGCTGCGCTCACTGCGCTCACTGCACTGACCGCGAACGCCCAAGCGAGCGAGGCCACGCGACGCCGATCGCACCGCCTGAGAAAGCGCCGCAATTTCCTGAGCCCTTCCTCGCTCGACGCGCCCGGATGAGCGCTTTTCTTCTTCTTTTCGCACTTCTCTTTGGCTGCGCGCAGTTTTGAACTCCTGCTGTTTGCATTGGACTCTTGGAAGAAACAGAGAAAAAAAGGAGCGACTGATGTGAGGGAAAAACAAAAACAAAAAATAGTGTTCCGTGGTTGGATGAAAGAAAAAACAAAGAAAGAAAGAATAATGAAAGAAAAATAAAAGAATTATTGCTGGGGAAAGTCTGGTCTCGGATTGGCCGCCGCAGCCGCTCGATGGCTGGCTCACTGACTCATCGCCTGACGGGCTGGCCTGGCGCTTGCGGCAGATGAACGAGAGGATGGATGTACACTTGTTGTGCAGAAGAATTGAACGAATGCAGGCGAGAAAGAAACAGCGAAACCTATGAGAAAAGTCCATGACTAAACACAAACAAATGCAAACTTGCCACGCGCACGCGCCATGGATCGGCTCGAAGCGATGCTGTCGACCGCCCTTGCCTGCTCGTTGCCGCTTGCTTGCTTTTCTGTTCCCTCGTCGACTCCCGGGCCTTCCTGCGCAGGGAGGCGGTCGTTCGGCCCGTCTACGGTCCCAGATCTCGCGCCTGACGCTCGCCGGTATCTGCAGCGTGATGAAGCGGCCGCGCCGGCGTCAGGCACCCATGCCATGCACGGACTGCCCGCCTGACAGCACTGAGGCTTGGCCACCTGCCAGTGAGCGCATGCGCGAGAGAGAGGGGGAGAGAGAGCGAGAGAGAGAGCGTGCGGCGCCCCGTGAATTCAGCGGCAGACATGGTCGACATGGCCCACAGCGCGGCCCGTGCGTTGGCTTTTGGTCCCTCCGGCGCCAGGTGTGGGTCTGGTCACTCGGCCCGGCAGCATTTCCCCGTTCCAACTGAGAGAGAAGGTAAGATGAAGGCCAGCTGCGGGGCTGGCCGCGCGCGGCGGAGTGACCGCTGGCAGTGGTGTGGCTGTGCCGGCTGGCCTGGCTTGGCTTCTTGCTTGCGAATGAAGCGCGTCCCTGCGATTCAATTCCTGCGCTTTGCCTGTCGCAGGCGAGTTCGCGCCTTGCCCTTCCTGGGCCGCGAGGCGAGGCGGCCCAGGCTCGCAGCCTCCCGAGGGCGCGTCGAGCGGGCTGGCGTGCATGCATCGCATCGCATTGCCCATCTGCGTCGCCAGGCACGGCTTCTGAGGTTAGCACACAGGCCGGCTGGTTGGATGAATGGATGAATGGGTGGCCAAGGTCAGGCCACGACGTCTGGAGTCCGGATGGATGGAAGGATGGATGGATGGCAGGGAGGGAAGGAATGAAAGGAGAGGAGGAAGCAGCAGCTGCAGAAGAACTTGAAGGATGAGTTGGTGGAAGAGCGAAGTAAAGGAGGAATGGGTGAAAGGAAGGATGAAAAGGAAGGACGAATGGAAGGAAGGACAAAACAACGGATGAGCAAAAGAATGAATGGCGAAATGCGGTGCAACTAGATGCAATGGGGCTGGAGGTCACGAAATTTTATCAAAGCTCTTCCAGCTCTTTTTGCCATCACTGTGTGCATTAGCCATCAACAGCAGCAGCAGGAGCAGCAGGAGCTGCAGCTGCTGCGGCCTGCCTGACTTTGCTGTGCATCTTACATACCACCTTGAAAGGTCCTTTCCTTCACACCAAGGCCATTGCGTAGCACGCCGTACAGCGTCGTGCGTGCGTGCGTGCTAGCATCACCGGCTTTGCGAAGAAAAATCTAGCGCGAGCGCGAGCGTTTGCGAGAAACGCGAGGGAAGCGAAACCTCGCGGCGCGTCCCCATACAGCCCCGCTCTGCGAACGAACTTCATACGCCTGTCGACCTGTTTCTCTGCGCGCGTGCATACATGCATGCATGTACGCTCGATCGCAGGCAGAGCCTGCCAACAGCCTCACTCACATCAGCCCGAGTGGCCTGTTTTGCGCAAGGCCAAACAGCGAGCGTGTTCTTCCTCACGAACGCCCGGTCCTGCTTGCTTCCTTCGCGCACCTCGCCTGCGTCCATTCCCGGACCCGTGACCGAGTCTGGGACCGCGAACGGGGCGCGCGCGCGGCGTATCCGACGGCGTCGCGGGGGCAAGCGATGCATTCTGAAAGCTAGGCGCGTAGCAATGAAGCCGCCCCGGGCGGCTTCTGGTCCCGACCTCCGATCCGACCAGCTGCAGGGCGCGCACGACCGCCCCGCCCGCAGTGCGGGGTTATGTTCTAACATGTGGGCGATGCCGCTAAACCACAGTGATTGAGTGGGGGGGGGGGAAGGCTGAACAGGTTGATGCTGGAGGAGAGAAACTGGCAGGCTTTCCTTCTGATGCTGCGCGGCTGTAGCTTGCGGGCGTCCCAAGGCGGCCTGCGAGTGATCCGCGCCTGGCTGAATTCCGGGATTTTGCTTCCTCCTTTGGCGATTGAACTCATGAATGGTACGCGCACGGACGATCAATCAAACGAAAGAAGGATTGGACGCAAGCAACCGGACGATCGAACGATTGAACGAAGAAATAGACCGACCGCTGGTATGATCTGATGTGATCTGGCTCACTCCTGAAAATGTTCTCGCATTAGCCAGCAGCGGCGGGCTGCTCGGTCGAGAAGACTTTAAGACCAGATCAGCCAGCCAGCCAGCCAGTCAATCAGCCAGCCAGCCGGTCAGCTAACTTTTGATCGCGTCTCTGCATTGCTCTGCATTCCTCTTTTCTAGACCGCCCGGACTCGATCCGGACTGATTCCTCGCGCCAAGCTAGCAAGCTCACCAGCAAGCTAAATTTGCTCGCTAGCTGCGAGACCAAGCCACCTCGAAACACACACACATACACATTTATGCACCCATGTACCGCCGGCAGCCCGCTTCCTCCTCGCTTACCTCACCGCGGCCCGCGGGTTTCCTGGCTTGCGCCACGCCCCTCGGCCCGCGGCCGCGACATTGCATCTCTCCTCCTCGCCCCTCGCCTCCTCCTCCTGGCGGCCTGGCGGCGGAATGCACGCCGCGCCGCAGCCGTGTGACCGCCGGGCCCACGCGGCTGGCTGGCAGTCCCTCCCGAGTGACCTCGCCGCGCTCGATCTCGCGCCCGCAAGGCGAGACTCGTCGAGCCAGACTCGTCGAGTCCCGGCCAGGGACGCGGGGGCGGCGCGGAGGCGCGGAGGCGAGCAGGCAGGCTGCAGCTGACGGCGGGCGAGCAGCGTGGAGAAATGGAGCAGGCCCGGCAGAGCTGGGGCTTGCGCGTCGCTGCGCAAGGCGAAGAATCGCGAGGCTTGGACAGCGGCTGAGCGTCTCCTCCTCGGAGCGCGGGGACATGTTGACTGACGTACGCGGGGAAGGAGCGGGGAGGGGAGCGAGCAGGGGGAGAAGTCGGGTACGTTCTCCCGAAGCCAGCCCGGCGTGGCGTCGGTCGAGTCTGAGCAAGCTCCTGCAAGGCCACGCCTCGCCAAGTCAAGCCGCGCCAAGGCAAGCCACCCCAGCGACGAGCAGCCGGGGCGAGCGTGGAGATCAGATCGACGGCAATTCGCGGATTGGCTTTGGTCTTTCCCACACTTTTTTTTTCATCAAACTGACAGTTAGAGCTGCGGAATGCGCAGGAGAACTTATTTCCGGTAGGAACAATGAGCGGGGAATCGGCCACAGTCACATCAGAAACTCCTTCCGCTGCTGGTGCATGCATTTCCGCCCTCAGACGCAACCTTTCTGACTCTCTCACTCTCTCTCCCCACCCACGTTTGTTGCGTCAAAGCTCTCGACTCCTTTGGTTGAGATGAGGCAAACAATTGCATCAAACACTCGCATGGAGGCCACCGCCTTTCGTGTCTTTAGTAAGAACGACGTTTTCCGCATCCGGCGCGCGAATGTTTCTTTCAAGGCAACCGAACGGCCTCACCTTCAATCGACTCTGCTGCGACTGCAAGTGCAACTTGCAGTCGGCTGCTCCCTTCCATTCCGCCGCGCGCCATACCACGTGCAACGATGGTTGTAGGAGTAATGCTTTGCGTACAAGTTGTCATGGACTCCACGACAGCTTCTTTCGCGTCCTGCAAGCTCATTGCGCATAAAGAATCAGACTCGTGCAACAACCGACGGAGTCCAAGGCGCTGTCGGCCCGCCTTGCATCCTCAATGACCCACTTGGACTGCAGCCTAAACTTTCAATGACTTGGCTATTCCTCATCGATGACTCGGCCGTTCCTGCTCGTTATTCTTCAGCTTTCATGCGCAACGAGAATGTGAACAGAGAAACCGTTTACGTAGTTACTGATAGTACTTCTTCTAGTGAAAATGCTGTGCAAGCCTAAAAATCGAGCATGAATGAAAGCAAGGCTGTTTCCATCAAAGTTATCTATACCCTCAGTCTTGAAACAGATGCCGCCAATAGTCGAGAGCATCATCAGCTAAAAGGAAGCGGCCGGCCTCGCTCGCGCTGAAAAATGCCAGTCTGCAAGTGGCCCAGCGGCGATAAGTTAGTCGGTGCATGGCCTTTTCTCGGAACTTGAATGGGTCAGTGTCGGAGTGTGCCCAAATCGTTTCGTCCGCAACAAGAAACATGGCATTAATTAACACCCCTCTTGTGTTTTGTTCGGTTCATCATCCTTTCTTCGGCCACGACAATGTACTAATTGAGACGGCTCAGCCCGTTCTTCAACCCAAAGATTATTGTCATTTTAAAATGCCAAAGCCCCACACGTGGGTTACTTCGAGGCCTTGCCTACCGAACACCTGCAACTTAATCTTGAATCACGAGTGGATTATTTCGAGGCCGGGCCCACCGGCCACTGCCACTTGATCTTGGATCACAAGTGATTATTAGATTCCAAGACCCTGGCTGCGTTGGCCGTTCTGAATACTGTGATTGACTCGGCCGTGCGGAATCGACCGGTGTTCGCCATCCTGCTGATCTCGCTGCTGACCGATCGACCGACCTTGGCAACCGACCGACCGACCACCACGTCCGAGCCCGGATCCATCAGAACTGCCATGAGACCCTGCATTCGAAATTCATGAGACCTTCCTTGCGAACCCATGGCGACTTGACTTGCGCGACGCTTCCGCGGCATTGCCATCCGGCTTGCAGGAAACTTCGGTCTCCTGCACTTGAGTAGGAAACGAACGTCCGCGAAACAGTTCACCGCCAAGCCCTTGCCCGCCTCTCGAACAAAATCGAATCTTTTGAAAATAAAGGGCTGCCTCGATGCCTTATGCATCGCCAAAGCTGTTGTTTTGCAAACGGCTAGGGTTTATGCTGCAAGACTTGCTCGTGAAGCAACGTGTATCTACCCTTGCTTAAAGTTGAAGATACATTAGGAGATAGAGGATGACTCTTGATTGCAAAAATATCACGGCAGCTAGAGAGGCTCGCTTACTCAGACGAGTGCTTCCCCTGGCTGGCCCATGGGGCCTTGAGAAAGCTCTGGCAAGAAATTCATAAAAACGGACTGGCCAAAGTCTCCGAGTCTCCACGAGCCTGTGCCGCTGGTGGCCGATGCCATAGGCGTGGCGGATCGCGTCGCTGGCGTTCCTCGATCACGAACGCTTGCAGCTCGAGCCAGTCAGCTTGCAGCTCGATCAGCTTGCCGCAAAACCCCGCCAGTCGAGCTCCGTTGTCAAGTATACACTGCCAAGGGCAACCTCAACCTGCGCAAAGGTGGGTGCGCAACGCGCCTCGATGCAAGCTCGAGACCGCACAGAGGATACGCGCCAGCAGAAAGCAAACAGGTGGCCATCAAAAGAGCTTTCGATCACTGTGCCAATCAGACTCGGTCGTCGAGGGCAACAGAAGCAAAGTCATTCCTTTACGCAGAAAGAACACAACTGGAAATAGGACAACACGGAAACAATCGGGGCCGATCGGGCCGCGCCGTTGCCGCTCGCGAAGGTTCTGCGCCCCAACTGCAAATGCAAGAACATGGACGATCACCGTGTTCGTGTAGCGCCAACGGAGCGGAACGAAGCAGCCTCTAATCTGCCGTGCTGGCTCGCTCTCGGTACTGCCGGCAGCTAATTGTTGCTGCCAGAGAATGTGAACGGAGTGATAATGGTAGTTTGAGCTCGACCCGGGCCCGCATTGGCACCCTTGATTGATGTGAAACAGCGGCCAGATAAGATTGCTGCCACGTCGAGGTTTCCTGCTGCCGAGAATGGGACACCGGGCCGCTGCCGTAGGCCACCCTTCCAGGCCCGAGACCTGTTTTTCCCTCTATTGAAGCGATAAATCTTCTTCTGTCTGCAGCGCCTTGTTGCGCTCGCAAAGAGACGCCGCAGATAGCCATCAGCGATACGCACAAGCACCCGGAGCCGATACCGTCACTTGTGTCGCTACCGTACGTGCGCCCCTGTGTGTCGTCACACGAGCTTCGCGCGATCGCTCACCATGGCAAGTCACTCGCACAGCCTGCGTTCGTGCGTGCGTGAGCTATCCCGCTCGATCAGTAACGCAACCATGCCACCGCTTGCAGTGGGCATGCATAGACATGCACGCTTGCAGGCTCGCACCGTGCCGCTCGCTGCACCATGACTGGCAATGGAAGGAGTCTGTGGCAACGCAAGGAAGAAAGACCCAGTATTCGCCACCGTATCTCATACGCCCGCCTTCCGCTTACCGTTCCTCCTGGACTCGCGGACCTTCGCAAATGCCCGGCCCGGAGGCAAGGGCCGGGCCATCGTGGCAGGATCCGGCGCCCGGCGACCGTGACTGCCTACAAGATGCTGTCCAACTGTAGTATACGGGTATAACAGGCTGGCTGGAAGCGGGACCCACTGCGTCCGTCCCGCGACAGCCCCGGCCCCGCTGCGGTCCCGCTGTGGGGCCGGCTGGGGCGCTGCCTTTTGGGACATGCGGAGCGGATCGGCGTGGATCGGCGTGGTGCGTGGCATGCATGCATATGTGCACGCCTGCGGCTTTGCTTGCTGCGACGCGGAGTGGAAGACGTCGTAGTTGGATATTGTGGATGAATGGCTGGCTTACAATGTAAAGCTTAATGTGGCTTGATAGTGGCGAAACCCTGGCTTGAATGCTCGATTGTGTGCCCGGGCGGAAAAAGGTGTGCGTGGCTTGAATGCTCGATTGTGTGCCCGGGCGGAAAAAGGTGTGCGTGTGAGGGTACTACGAAGCTGCCGCTGCTCCTGGTGCTGCTTCTGCTGCGGCATCTGCTTTGCGACAGGCTTGCACGTCAGTTGACGCACTGAGCGGAACGCGTGATGTGCAGACGAAACGATCTCGCCAGAAAAAGTTGCGCGCTCAAAGTATGTGGAAGAGCGCAGTGGCGGAGGTTGCTTTTGCAAGAAGGGTGAAGGCCGCTTCCACAGCGTCGCCAGCATCTTGTGCACTTTTGACCGTCCTGACCAAGCTACAGGCACTGCTCGCTCCCAGACGACGTCGAAAAGATCCGAAAAACTAGAGGCAGACTTCCATGATGAGAGAGAAGGCAAGCATGCCAAGGGAAGCCAAAGTACGGGCAACCTTGACACAAAGCGGGAGTTGGAGTCACAAAGGCGCATGCGGCCATTTTCGGTGATTATGAGATAACATTTTCCTTTCGAATAAACAACACACAGGAGAGAAAAGGGGGGGATGAGGAGCTCGTTCGCATGCTTGCCAATGCTAGTTTGTCACTGCTGCAGCCATTGCCATAGCTTGCTTGCTTGCGAGCTGACGTTCATGAGAAAAATTGAGGATCAATCAGACGAGAGAGAGCATTCGGGAATTTTGCTGGTCTTGCTGACCCTGCTGACTTTCAGAGGATGGCCTACGTTGCGATAACGATCCCGTCTGCGCAACATCAGACGGCGAATCGCTCCGAGGAAAAGGCGAGGTCGCATCGTCCGCGCGAAGATTTTGCAGCTCGATACCTGGGTCAGCCCCGTCGTCATGGCGGCCACGAGCTTGCGCAGCCGAATCCTCGCTGTCACTCTCGTCAACCGCATTCCCCGAAGCAGCACCGCCACTGCCGCCACTTGCAGTCGAGGGCGCCTCCGAAATGTCACGTGCTCCGAGCGCGCGCTTGCATAGAGGACAGCTGTCATTCTTGACCAGCCACGTTTCGCCACACTCGGGATGAAACATGTGCCCACAGGGGAGCTGCAGAAGCTCGTCCTCGGGCTCATAGTCTGCAAGACAAATGGGACATACTTCATCTTCGTCACGGCCTGTATCCATGAAGCGAATGACGGGCAGATTGCGAATCAGACTCACACTCGCGCCGCGATTGCGAGATCCATTATCCGTGGCCGCGTACGTAAATGTGGTCAGTTGGCGACGACGGAAAATGATCGAGCCAAAAAGCAGCACCGTCACGAAAACAAGCGCGAGGAAAAAATACATGGACGAAAGATATGCAAACGATGAGTCCGCAATCGAGTCCTGCGCTGGGACCAAGTTGCCGCTGAGCACGCCCTTGAGATCGAGTTGCCACATGTCCGAAAACACATAGCTCACGCCCAGACACTCCTGACCAGAAAGACCGCCAAACACTAGCAGCGAGTTTTTTCGCAAAACACCCGTGTGCCGTGAGCGGCACTCGGGCCGATACCCGCCAAGAGTCTCTTCCGCGGGCTCGCAGTAAAAGAATCCGGCATCTGCAAGACCGTCCGAGGCACATCGACCCAGCGGCTCCTCTGCGAGGGGCTGGGTCTGGAGCAGACTTGACTTGTGAAGATCCACTTTTTGGCGCCGATACGAAACAATCTGCGTTCCGCCATGAACAAAGAGGTCGTCATTCAAGGCCACGACCACTGCGCTCGACCGCGCGAACGAGGTTGAGGCACGATCGAATTGCGAAGGCTCCCATGACTGCTTTACGGTGGACCAGATCCAAATGTCGCCACTCGTGATGGGCTCCTGCGCAGCATCCCACATTTCGCCGCCAACAAAGGCGAGTCGGTCGCCACCAACAACCACGCTCGAGAGGTCCCACGTGCGTCGCGGGCCTTTCGTTGCATTCTCAGCATCCTCGCTCCACGCCACAGACCACGTGGCCTGACGAGTTGCCGGAAGGGCAGCGTTCGACGCGTTCGAAGATGTTGAGTCCTTGGACAATGACAGCTTCCACAATACATTATCATCAATGAGACTGCGCGTGAAGCCGCCCAAAAAGTAAATGTCGTCTCGAAAGGTCACGGCAGTATGCCGTTCGCGAAGACCTGGTCCGGCGGCGTCGCTGGAATCGTCTTCGTCTCCGCTACCGTTTGCTTCGGTGTTGACGACGAGGGTAGAATCGTCGCCCCACGCAACTTGCAGGCTCCCGCTCTCGCCATTTTCGCGTGAGAGTCTCCCCAGCACCGCGATCTGGGTCTCGTCCTCGTCGTGGCTTCCGTACACCAAAAAGTCACAGTACTCTTCAGAGTCCTCGACAATGTTTAGCGTGTGTCCAAGTCGGGCCGAGAGACCGCCGCTCACAGGCGAGAGCGCATGCCAATTGTTGTCGCCGCCCATGACCCACACTGTGCTTGTGGCATGGAATCTGCCCGTGTGTACACTCAGTGCGGCGCCGCCCACGACGACCACTTGGTCCATACCTTCGCAATAGATGGCAGCCGAGCTGATGAGGGAACCGGGCATGAAATTCATTTTCTGCCAAGCTCCAGACTCCTGGTGCACCACTGTCACCGAGAGCCCCAGGCCCAAGAGGAGAACGACCACAATGAAAATCGTCACACAGCAGATTTTGCGCGCGAGCGCCACGCGGAGGCGCGAGCCGGTTGCACGCATCCTTCCTTATGCCAAGCCAGCTAGCCAGTAAGCAAGCAAGCTGGAGGAAAGTAGAAGCAAGCGAGGCCCACCGCAAAGGCAAGCCGCTTGGACCTCTTCTCCTCTCTTCACAAACGCTCGCTCCTCTTCAAGCAAGAGTAAGAGCAAGAGCGAGAGCGAGCACACGGCACGGAGACCGAGCTGGATCTGCGACTGCGGACGCAGCTGCGAGCGCGACGCGGGCACGGTCGCCCTCTGGCCCGGGGTCGAGGTCCCGGCCTCGGCGTTGCGTCCGCTTGGAGACTCGACCGGTGTCAATGTCAAGGTCCCGACCGCCACCACGCCCGCTTCGCGCACGGAGGGCCGGCTCCCGGGACCTCGTGCGCGTCCCGCGGCGGGCAGCCGTTGGCGCGTGTCCTCGCGAGGCGCCGAGCGGTCTAGTCTCGTCTCTCGCGCGCGAGAGTTGAGGTCGTGAAGCGGATGTCTTGGCGTGGATCGGCCTCGCGCGGAATGGATTGGATGGCGGCCGATGGACTCCCCGTCGACGCCGACCCGGCCCTGCCCTGGCCTCTCCCGGGGAGACAGACCGCGAGCGGCCTCGCCCGGCCCGCGCGCGCAAACTGCCCCGCGCCGCGGCGGCCTGCAGCTCTGGCCGCGCCTCGGGGTCGCTCGAGCTCGACGAAGTCGCCTCGAGTTTCGATTTGCTTTTGCTCGCGTCGGGTTTCTCGCTCGAGCCGTGTCGCACGCGCCGTCCTCCGCATTCTCCACTTGCCGCCGCGCATACCCCACTTGCGCGCCGCGTTTGCCCCACTTGCGCGCCGGGACTGCTCCCCTTGTGCACGCGCGCACCCGTCTCTTCCGTGCCTTGCCCTTCTTTTCCCCCGCTCGCGCAACATGGGTATGCGCGAAGTTTCACTTGCAAGGAGGCAGCTATAGTCTACTTGCCTCCCCCTCGCCGCGTGCGGCTGTACCAGACCCTGCGCAGTAGCTATCTCGACAGAAACTCGTCGCAGGCCATTCGTAGGGGCAAAGATGCAGAAGTTGGTGCGAATGCTACAAGAAGCGATGCTTGCCTCCTCCTTTTCCGCGTTTTTTACTTCTTCTTCTTCTCCCAGTTTTTGGACAAGCACAACCAAAACGCAACTCCGGACGCCCGTGGATACGCGAAACGCAGGAACGCACGCACGCGGCGCGAGCCCGCCTGCCGCGCGTGGGCGAGGCCTCCCGCGGAAAGCGTCCGGCTGCGCGGAGGAGCGCCTTCGGTTGCCGCGGCGAAGGCCTGCCTCGGGAGCGGCCTCGAAGAGGGTGTGCGGGACGCGAGCCAGCGTCAAAGAACCATATAGGCGAGACCCCACGCGCGAGCGAGACGAGACGATGATGGCCACGGTCGACGAGAGCGGCAGCGCGGACGCGAGCGTGGGCGTTGCTGGGGATAAGAACGTGAACTCTGGCGAGGCAGACATGCTGCAGTATGACCTAGGAAACGAGGAGGAAGAAGAGTTCCACGGCACGTTGGAAGACCTCGAGACCCTCGAGGGACTTGAGCGCCTCGAAGCCCTCGCTGAGAATGAGCCAAACTTCCCGCCAGAGCTCAATGACGACCCTTTCGAGTCATCTCTTGCCCCTCTTCCTTTCGTCGACCCATGCCTCGATCCCGATGTCGCTTTGGATTTCGACATGTCGGGCCTTGGTTCTTCGAAAAATTCGACAACCTTGTCAACTGCTTCGACCTCTGCTTCTTCCTCTGCAAGCACAGCCTCTTCGTCTCTTCAGCGTTCAGACTCTTCCTCTGGAGATCCAACTGCAATTGTCTCTGCTGTGTCGACGCCGACAACCGATACAGATGCATCGTGGCAAGAGTCTGGCGATCGGGCGGATGCGACAAATAACAGATTGCCTGCGTACAAGGCGTCATCAACCAAGCAGAATGAATCGAAAACCAGCGCCAAAGCCAAGACTTCAAGCAAGAATCCGCAGAGCCAAAAAAATGACGATGATGAACAAAAGGGCGGCGGATCGCCTCCCGGCGAAACCTCGCAGGAACGCAAGGAACGCATGGCAGCAGCCTGCAGACGATTTCGCGCCAAGCGCAAGTTGGAGATTGCAAGCCTGCAAGAGCGTAACCGTGAACTCGAACTTGCACGCACAGAGTATCAGCATCGCATTGCCGACCTCCAGCTTGAGGCGCAAATGCTCCGTGGTGAGGGCGAAGTGCATCTTCGCAAGGAAAACGAGCTCCTTCGCGTCGAGATCCGAAGGTACAAGCGTTTTATCCAAACCATTGCCGACGCCGCAAGTTCTGCCTCCAAGGTACAGCCCGAGGAAAAGTATCGCCTGCTCTGCGAAGGCATCGAGTCGGCCTCAGGTCAGGTCATGGGTCTCTTGTACACGAGCGTTCGGGACAGCTCATGGTGCCAGGCTCACACAGTCACTCTTGGGGAAATTCCCGTCACCGTGAAATATCAGCATCTACCGCTCGGCACTTCGGCCATCGCGGCGACCCGCACGAACTTGCGTCTCGACGTGGTGCTCGCAATCCCGCCAGAACAAGCTTACAAGGCAATCTGGGAGTCCTGGCTTTCCTTTAATATCGTGCAAGAGTTCGTCAAGAAGCACGTTCCTGGTATCAAAGCTACACAAGAGGAACTCGAGCCGGACTTTGGTGGCGACGGTCAATGGAACGACGAAAATGTGAAGATCGTTCGCTTTACCGAGACTCTTGGTCACAATGTCCAAGACTCCATTCATGCTTATACGCGATGGGAGGACCAGGTTGTCTTTCCTGCAGGCTTTTATGATCACCCTGACAGCGGACTACCTTATTCGCCCGTGCCTGATGGCCCGCAAAAGGCAAAGATTGTCATGCAGTCTTGTGGCGAAGCTATTACAAAGCAGGCAGTAGATATTGCGCCTCCCGAGGAGGGCGTCGATCGTATCAAAAAGACCATGCTCGAGGCGTATGTTATCCGCCCGGGTCCCAATGGCGGATCATTCTGGACAGGCATTGTTTCCTTTCCGAACGTAGGTTGCACTATTGCTGATGTCGAACCGACGCCCTTTGCCCTGGACGATGGCACTATTTCTTCGCAGGGCTTGGCGTATTTTGGCATCCAGCGTGACATCATCCGTTCGCACGGTTCGCTTAGTGACATGGATAACGATTGCGCCATGCAGTGAGAGAACGCTCTCGATGATAATGATCCCTTTAACAATAATTGATCCACGCATACAAGCGTAACTGTTGCCCCTTGCTTCGGATCACAGTTTTTATCCAATACAAGAACAAAGCGCACCTTTCTGTCAAGCGCTATCCTTACCTTATCTCCCCACACCACACCACATCATACCACTCCTCGAGGCTTTTTCGCCCTCGACGCATAGCTTGAAAGCCCTCCAGCATCTTCCCAATCCTGCTCTAGCTCTAGCTCTTCCGCTTCGCTCTCCTCTATCTTGCCCTTGCTCTCCAAGTCCCCGCCGGTGGCCACCACGTCCCAGTTCAGTCGTTCCTCATAGCCAGAGCGCTAATCGTGCAAAGGAATCTGGCGTTCCCTGAGGATGAGGCGGCCTCGGAGCAGACCCTGAATTCTTATTACGACCACCGCGCTCGAGTCCCTGCGCAGAACGGAGCGCTCGCGCCGAGTCGGCCCGCCCCCAGGTCGGCGGCGGCAGCGGCGGCGCGGCAGGCAGGCAGGCAGCGGGCGCGCAGACCCCGCGCAGCCGCTGCGGCGAGCAAGGCCGCGAGCGGATCGTGCGACGAGCAAACGAGGTCCGCAATCCAAACCCTGAGGCCTTGCCGCAACGCGGCGCCGAAAGGCAGACGACGAGACGCCTCGGAGCTCCGCGAGGCGCGGCCCGGGCCAGCGCAGGCGGCGGCGGCCTCCTGCTCGGCCGCGCATCTCCTGCTCCGCGCCCTGGCCGTCTGCCCACGCGCGCGAGGTGACCGGATAGGGGGAGGGAGGTTGTCATCTTTTCAGCCGTCTTGGACGTCGAGCGAAACTCGACGCGCCGGACGCGCACATGATCCCACGCACGGCGAGGCACGAAGAGACGCGCGCAACGGCAGCGGGGAGCTTCTCGTCGGGCGTGTCCGAGAACAATGCCGACGACGACGATGACTTTTTCTTCGGCGACAATGTCGCCGATGAACATGAACGTGATCACCAAGATCTCGACGAACACGACGCCCATGAACAAGACGACCAGTACAAGCTGTCGCCCACGATCTCACACTCCAATGGGCCTCTACTAAGCAGCGTGTTGCAGCTGGAAAGAGGACTCGACGAGCGTCTCGCAGACGACAACGGCTCAGCTGTCGACAGCGCACAAAGGAGCAAAAACGAAAACAATGATAGTCCAGGCACAGGCATGCGTAAGTCGAGGTCCATGGGAACGCTATCGTTCGCCAAGCGAAGTCGGGGCTTGCAAGGGGCCAAGTCAGAAAGGGACAAAGGCCAGGAAACAGCGCAGACGGAAAATGGGTACTCGGGACCAACCACTGGTACTCTTCACGATCCTCATGCAGGACACATGAGCAAGTCACGGTCCTGGGGAAACCTCGCGCGAGATGCTGGTCTTGGCTCTGGCCGCAGATTTCGGCAGATCGAATCGAGCAATGCCCGTCACCAACGAATGAAGACCCGGGCCGACTCTGCCAGTTCGGGTGGCGGAAGTCATGCTGGTTCCATGCACAAGTCCCGTTCGTGGGGAAATCTTAACTTTGACTCTGCCATCTCTTCCGGCCTCGCTTACACGGGCAAACGTTTACAGCAGGGCACAACAAGCATTCGTAATTCTGTTCCTCTGAGGCACAAAGGCCCTGCAGGCCAGCCGAAACGCCAAGATGAGCGCGCCTCAACAACCAGCACCACGCTCAATGACCTGGTACAGCACGTCATCAAGCAAGCACACCTCATCGAACAGGGTGAAGAAGTGCACATTGACTCTCAATCGCGCTTCACGATCGAAGGCAGCGAACATTCCGGAACCAACCTCGGCGCCAGTCCGTCAAAGAGCTCCTGCGATCGTCCTCGCGAACACTCTGTCGACCTTGATGGCGACACGAGGTCTACTCACCACGACTCTCGAGGACGCTTCCTTCAAGGCTCTGCTGGCTTTACCAAGGCTTCCAAGTTCGCCGTCAACAGACGAGGCCAAGTTGCCCAGCGAGAGTCACCCAAACGCGGACGGAGTGCAAGCTGCTTCTGGGAGGTTCTTAAACAGATCAACCCGTTTCATAAGCCTTCTATTCCCTCTTTCCAAACAGCTCTCGACGAGCGCATCGGCCAGGAACTCGAAGTCAAGACATTGCGCGAGCGCGCGCGCGATGAGTGGGAGCTCGTCGACACAAATCGAGATGGAAAGGCCACTTTTCGCGAGGTCAAACACATGTTTAAGCGACTCAATGTCCACGTTCCCGCGGCAGAGATCCGCAAGTGGATGAACGAATTTGATGCCGACGGAAATGGCTCTCTCGACTTCAACGAGTTTGAAAGCATGTTTGAAAGCATCCAGTCAAAGCCTAACATGTTCCAGGAGTTCATCCTGGCCAAGGTTCTCGGATCCGGCGCCGAGGCCGTGGCTCCCATTGCCAACGGGGACCTCCCTCTGACCGACTTGCGACTTGGGCCCGAGGACCTTGCCAAATTCGTGGCTTGGTCCACCAACGATGAGGAACGTCCAACCGTTTTAGAGTGCGCCTACCGCATCTATCACTTTGAGCGGGATCGACGCATCTATAGCGATCCGGCGCAACCTTGGATGATCCCTGCTCATGACCAGTGGTGCGTCAATAACGTTCAGTCGTCTCCCGCGCTCGATGGCTTCATTTCGCCATCCGTGGACTCAATTCTGAGCACAGAGGAAAATTGCCCGCCCGAGGGACCCGATTCGATCCAGTTGCCGGGAGCTATTTCCGGCGAAGCAAATCACGATCTTTCTTCGGATGATCTCTCGCAAGACTTTCCAGACTTAAATGGCGCGGCAAGCTCTGCTGTCGCCTCCTTCTCTTCGGATCTGCCTCTCTCTCCTCGAACAGCTGCCTCAGCCTCGTCAAATTCTTCAATTCTCCCTCCGCCTCCCCCGCACATTACAGTCAATAGCCGCTCGGTGAGCTTGCAGCCCACCACAACGCGAGCACGGGTCGAATCCGATGTGAGCACGCACAGCGCGCCAACGCAGCCCAATCTTGACAGCAATCACATCCCCGGAAGACATCACGGCAAGCACGCATCCACCCCTGGTAACATGAATCGCAGACTCATCGCTACCAAGTCGTCTCTTGGAAGTGCGTTTGTGCGCCCACGCCGTGGCTCAGACACGAGCTCGAATACAACGGGCGACCGCGCAACAGGCGGAAAGCGTCGACGCATCAAGCGCTTCCTCTCACGAATGCGCGTACGCGCCAGGAGCCAAGACTCGGAGACGGCCAGCTCCGAAGGCATGCGCTTGTTGAGCAAGCACCAGTCTTCTGCAGCCGCACAACTTCCTGATTGGCATCCCGCCTCGCCAGAGTACGTTGCTCCCGAGCTCACGTATGATTCTTTCGTGTCCATGCTTGTTGATGGCGTGTACAATCAAGTCGGCGACGTCTCCAAGCTGCAAAACGTCTACCAGGACATGCATCAGCCTCTGAGCCATTACTTTATTTCCTCCTCGCACAATTCTTATCTGAGTGGAAATCAAATTAACAGCGAGTCCACTGCCTACGCCATCACCCGGGCGCTAAGGCTTGGTGTCCGCGTCATCGAGCTCGACGCGTGGAACGGGGCCGGAGATGAGCCTATTGTCACGCACGGCAACACCTTGTGCAAGCCTTTGCCCTTTCGGGACTGCATTGTGGCCCTGCGCAAGCACGGCTTCGACGCCAGCGAGTTCCCAGTTATCATTACGATTGAAAACCATTGCTCAATGGAACAGCAGCGCAAGCAAGTGTATTATATGGAGGCCATCTTGGGCGACGATCTCTTTCATTTCCCAACGCCAAACGAGGACAACCTCAAGGAGGGCGTCTTTGAATGGCTTAGCCCGTATGACCTTCGTCGCAAATTCGTCATTCGTGATCGCCCTGCAAAGCGCATGACCAAGGCCGACCGCATCGAGATCAAAATGCGCAAACTTGAGCTACAGGAGCAATTGCGAAAACAGCGACGCGAACAAAATGCAGAACTTCGAAGACGGCAGACGGCCTCGGCCAGTCGGCTTCGACGGGACTCCAGCTCTGGGGAAACCGATGCCGCTGCGCTGCGCAGCAGCGAACGAGAAAAATCTCCGGCGCGCGCGCAGAGCGCTCAACAAGCTGAAGAAGAGGGCCCCGTGTCACAAATGTCGAACCTCTCGAACCGTTCGAGCCTGTCCAATCTTTCTTCTGGCTTCAGCAACTTTGCCTCCTTTACTCACTCCAACCCGATGAGCAGCGCGCGCATCCGCGTAGAAAGCCTCGGGTCATCGTCTGCAGGCCCAGGACCGGAGCACTCGCTGCTACCTGGTGAGAGCTCGCCGTCGAGTCCGCCAAACCGCGAAAACACGCGAAATAGCGTCGGCACGGCCGAGTCTGCTGATGCCGACGACTTGGAAGAAATGTTTGAAGAAGGAGCCGAGCAGTCGGATGAAGAACTTCTTGACGTCGGAGATGATAATGATGGAGACGATGGGCCTGAAGATGAAGTCGCTGATGTTGGAACCGACGAAGACGAAGATTTAGATCAGTTTGGGAGGGACACGGCCAGCATCGCGGATAGCAAGAGCGATATCAGCGAAGGCGACTTGCCCCGCGACGTTCTCATGAGCAGCAATGAGCTCCGGGGAGGAAGCACACGTAGCAGCCCGGCGCGATCGTCCTCGTCATCGTCCTCGTGGCGCCCCATGCAGCACAAAAGGAGCTCTGGATCTGACACGAGTATGTCCCCCCTACTTGAAGAAGAAGGCACATCTTCTAAAGATGCAGACGCAGATTGTGAGAATGGAGCTCGCGACAGTGAGCATGAGGACAGGCTCTCGCGCGAGTTGGAGGCACCGCAGGAACGCGCGGCCGTTGTCGTCGAAAAGCCCGCGCCGCGACCGCCTCCTTCCGTACTTAACTCGAGAAGCAGCGGTTCACGCGGAAATGCAAATTCCAAGGGGCATCCGGCCAAACAGAGCGAGGAGTTCACTCCGAGCATTCTTGCCCAGTACGTGGACGAGAGCCGCGACGGCGTGACTCCGTCGTTGCTCCGGCTCATGTACATTAAAAATGTGCCCATTCCAGTTCACAAGTCGGAGACGAGCGATGTTCTCGTCTTTGATGCACCGCGGTTTTGTTCTTCGTCGTCGCTTTCGGAGCAAAAGATGCGCAAGCTGGCCATGCCTGGTCCTCGGGCTGCTGCTTTGTGCACGTACTCGAAAAATCACTTGCTGCGCGTCTTTCCCGCGGGAAGCCGTATTACCTCGTCGAATTACGACCCGGTGCCTGCATGGAATGCGGGTTGCCAGATTGTCGCGCTCAACTACCAAAACTTTGGCGCTGAAGTCTGGCTCAATCAGGGCAAGTTTGCGGACAATGGCGGCTGTGGATACGTGCTCAAACCCGAGGCCATGCTCAGGTCAGTGGCCGTTGGGGTCAACGCCTTTGTCGCCAAGTCTTCAACGCGCGACGCCGTGCAGCTCGCCAAAGCTGGTGCAAATGTGCAAATGACGCCGGAGACGACGGATGGTGACGCGGACGCAATTGAATTGCGCACCGCAAATGGCCACGACTCTGCTATCGGAGGCTCTTATGGCATCAAACCGCCTCATGCGTATGTGAGTGACAAGGTCAAGCGTATGCTTGGGCATCAGAACTTTGGCGAACATACGCCAAGTCACCGGTCGCTGCCATGGGCGCTTGAGCCGGGTGACGCAAGCTTCGACGATGCTGTCACGGTGTTGGAGGTCAGTTTGATCTCCGGCCACTATCTACCACGCCCGCCAGGCGTTGGTACCTCGATCAATCCTTATGTTGAGATTACCGTGCGCGGCCTCGAGCAGGATGATTATACGGTGCGTTCGACGTGGGTCGAGCACAACGGCTTTGATCCTTTTTGGGGTGAAACCTTTCGCTTTGAGGTACACAATGTGGAGCTTTCTTTGCTGAGTTTTATCGTTCGGACCGTGGACAGTAGTCGTGCCAAGAAGGGCCGATTTGTGTGTCAAAATGTCTTTCCGCTCAAGTGCCTTCGTCAGGGCTTTCGCTACGTACCTATGCGTCACGCAAATGGTGCACTTACGGATGATGGCTTTTTGTTTTGCAAGATTTCTCTGTCCTCCAAGAAAACGCTTCCCGGGGGTGCCTTGAAAATGTAGATGTATACTGGTGAAATCTAATCAAGATTTGTCGCTGTCAGCAAACTCTCAAAAAGGATGTCATGGTGACACACTCTCTTGTAGGCTAGTCTTGCTCTTTTGCCTCGGGTGATCCCAAATCCTCATTGACGTCATCGGCGTCAGTCATCTCATTCTTTAGACAGACCCCTCCTTGCAGTATAT
>BGKB01000320.1:0-20265 GCA_003116975.1 Aurantiochytrium sp. KH105 | reverse complement strand
ATCATCACTGCATCGATCGCACCTCTTAGAGCAGCTCAGACTGGGTCTGCAAGACTCAAGTTCCCGCACAGAGACCTCGAGCTCGACAAGGGTCACATCTCGGCCAAGGCGAGCGGCAAACGTTTCCCAAGTCGACAATGAGACTCGTGCCCAAGACCAGCTCCTCTGGCTCCCTTCATTTGGAGGAAATCGGCTACCCGGATACAGCAGGATGGGTGAAAACAAGACTGCAGGCGACAAAGTGGCCACATGATGCCCGCCTTGGCTCTTTCTCAGGTTCGCTGGCCAGTGAGCGGGTGACAATAATCCGAACACAGCACATGACGCCGACGCCCGCTACAATACTTTTCCATTGATGTTGAAAGATCGAGCGTGGGCCATTCTCCCGCTGCGATCGACAACAGCACAGCCAACGTCGCCGCACGAGGTCATCTCCAGCACCAAAGTTCTTGCGAGCCTCCGAGCAAAGCAGAAGCAAGCTACACGATCGACACATGGCGCCCGTGCTTTTGCTTCTTCACGCGACTGATCTTTGCCGCATCAACTTTGGGGGCGGCATCGGCACAGAGGGCGATCGGCAGCAGCAGCCGCGATTCAAAAAGAAAAACGCTGCAGTCGACTCAGCCGTGAGCTTGGTGCGAGGCCATTGCGCGCTCGAGCAGCATCGTGCACAGCACACCCACGCTGCCTCGTCCAAGCTTTCTTCGACTACAAGCACTTGCCAGGGCCCTTGGGCGCTGGGGAATCTTCTCTTCGCCTTGCTTGCTAGTGCACGTGCGTGAGGTCAAGGCGTCGGACAGCGCGAGACCACCTTTTCGACTCGCGTGCATGCGTTCACCGCAGCTCGTCAGACGCAGCCGCAATCCTGAATCCCCGCTTCTCTCGCGGCTTGCTCGCGCCGCCGACACCCGCGCCCGCCTTCGCGCCTTCGCGCTCCTCCTCGCGCTCCTCCTCGCCCTCCTCATCTTGGTTGGCTCAATCCATCTCCAAGTTGCAGAGCAAGACGCTGAGGCGAGACCTGCCACGAGCGCGCGCCCACCTGGGCACCTCAGGGTCTCAACGCCATCCGTCGGCCCCGCGCGCTGCCTTGGCGCACCCTGGCACCTCCCCGGGGCTCGGCTTCGTAGTTTGTTTGCGGCTGCGACAACAAGACACAGAGAGACGTCGAGTGCCAACGACCGAGGCAGCGCCGCGGTGCAACTTCATAGTCCACTTTGCAGCGCGAAAAAGTCACTTGACAAGCGCAAGTCTTGGCGCAAGCTTGCAAGAGCTCAAGCTAACCTAGGAGGGATAGGTACGCCAGGCGCCCCGAAACAGCCTCGCCCGCGAGCTAGCCCGGCCTGGCATGCTTGGCACACCTGATGATCGCGACTCATCCAGGCTGCTTGAAATTAGAATTTGAAAGGCGCAATCCTGCACGATATGCTCAAGCTGGTGCTGGCATGAACAAGATCATCAAGGCGGGCTCGTCATCGTGGCAAAAATAAGC
Source organism: Aurantiochytrium sp. KH105 (assembly GCA_003116975.1). Classification (NCBI taxonomy): domain Eukaryota; class Bigyra; order Thraustochytrida; family Thraustochytriidae; genus Aurantiochytrium; species Aurantiochytrium sp. KH105. The sequence goes on along the minus strand of BGKB01000320.1, from coordinate 18,776 downwards.
GTGTACTGGGATGGCCGTGAGCGATGTTGAAAGCAAAGAATGCTGAGAATGCTGCTGCAAATGGCGAATAATTATTTTTTTGCAGTGGTCCTCTTGCGAAGATCGAAGTGAGGTCCCAGCCTTCTTCACGTCTGGCCTTGAAAAGTCTCGTGCTGCCTCAGACCAAATGCTTACGCTTTAGAAAATGGCAAGAGCTAAGTTGGCGCTGTGTCCATCGCGCCAGTTCGTGCCGGCTTCTTTTGCCCGACATTTTGTCAGCGCATCGCAAGAATGACAGCAAGCACCAGGAGAGAACAGGATCACGTGATGTGTACGCACGTATTGCGTGACACCAGGGTCAAACAGGTGTCGCGATTTGGGCCTGAAACGCCTCTTCAAGCTAAAGTGTCGGGGCAATCATCAGTATGGGAAAAGATACGCATAGCTTCGAAACCAGTCAGTCAGCAATCAAGACCCGGCCATTTCTCATTTCCGATCTGACCTTGGCCATATGACCACGAGTCAGCCTCAAGCTACCTTCTCTGCTACCGTATTGTCTCTGAGATCATCGTTGCGAGCTTCTTCGACAAGCTCGCTAATGCTACTTCAGCTCGGAAATGCGGCGGCGCAATTTCAGCCTCGCTCAAGTCCAGCAACCAGCACCCGTGCTCGTCGTGCCGTCTTCTTGGGTCGGTTTTCGCATGTTACACGCCCCAACGCAGCACGCCGGCCGGCCGGCAAGACCCAAACTCGCGCATGCGTACGCACATACATATTCAGGTCAAGAAAATTCAAGTTTTTGGCAAGGTTGGTGGCGACCGTGTCTCGAATCGACGACGATGTCCGCTCCACACGCGAGATTATCTGGCAGACCCGCAGAGAGACTTTCAAAAGATGCCTTTGGCCTGCTCAGCTGAGGAATGCCAGGATGGAGCGATCAAGATTACAGGCGACCAAGTAGCTCTCACGACGCCGGCCGCAGCACGCTTGGAGCGCTCGGTGTCCAAGTTCGTGAGCCAGTGAGCCATTGGCAACGACACATTGTCCAAGCACACAACCCAGCCAAGTCTTCTCGCAGGACTTCGATGCCCTTCGGCCTCTTGCTCGTCACCTGAAAGAGCAACAGCACCGCCCGTTTCGCCGAACGATGTCATTTCCACTGGTCGAGATTCTTTCGCGTGCACGAGGCACAGCAGCAAGCGACGACTTTGACGACATGGCGCCTACAGTTGAGCCTCTGGCGCCAGCGATCGTGGCCGCATGAACTTATGTATTGATGCCTCGCGTTGGCCCTCAAGGCAGCATCGAAAAAGCGATTGGCGCTAGCAGCCGCGATTCTAAAAAACAATCGACTTTGCTGTAGTCAACTTGAACGTGAGCTCAATGCAAGACCGCCACGCGCACGAGTAGCCCATTGTAAATTACATGCACGCTGCGCCATTCAAGTCTTCTTTGATCACAAGCGCCCGCGAGGGCACCTGGACGCTGCGGCAGCCTTTTCTTCGCCTTCCTCGTTGCTGCGCAAGAGGCCGAGACGCCGGACAGCGCAAGAAGGTCTTTCTGACTCGCACGTCTCCACTGCAGCTCACCATACTCAGGCTCCCCGCTTATCTTTTGGCTCGCTCGCTCGCGCTGCCGGCACCCGGGCCTGGAGACGACGCCTTCGCGCCTTCGCTCGTCGTGTGCATCATCGTTGGATCAATCCAACTCCAAGCCGCTCCACGCGCCAAAGCGCTGCGGCGGGACCTGCCACGGGGGCGCGCCTGCCTACGCACATCGGGCCCTCAACACCACCTGGCGGGCTCGCGCGCTGCCTGGGCGCGCCCCTCGCCTCTCCGCGGCGCCCGGCTTCGTCGTTTTGTCTTCGACGATGAGACAGAGAGGTCGAGACTGGCCGCGTCTTCGTTTTCGCCGATTGTGCCTGGCTGTTTGTTCATTTGCAAGGACCAATGATCCACTTTGCAACGCGCGGATAAAACACTTGGCAGATGTGGACATGGACACCTTCGAAGAGCTCGCTGCGCAGCAAGCTAGCCATCGATGCCCAAGTCAGACGCGTCGCTCACGAGGCAGCCTGGCCTGGCCTGCTTGGCTAAGCTGAATGCTTGCCGGTGCTCGAAGAGACGTGCTCATCATCGCCGCAGCCGTCACCATGTTGATCCTTTGCAAGGAAAAAACAAAGTGCGTGCGCTCAACAACAACGCACCTCTGATCTCGTCCCAGTCTCATCCAATGTTATCACCAAAAACTCTCCGTTGCCGCCGTCGCAGTCACCTCAAAGGCAGCCGTCCACTGCGACACTTCGCCGATCAAAAGAAAAAAGGAGATGATGACTATCTCGCCGTCTTCGCTCTGTCCATCCCCAAGTTGGTTCCCACGCGATTCTTCCTTGCACGACCACTTTTCTTTTTATTTTCCGTATACTCGCTCTCTTCATCTCTCGAGCATCATCATCTTCGCCACGCGCGCAGGATCTTCGGGCGCCGGTCAGCAAGCTGCGAATGGCCCAGTATGGGTGCCAGCGCACGAATGGCGCCACCGAACCCGTCGCCTTGAGCCAAACGCATCCGCCAGCAGCACCCGTTGGCTGTCTTGCGCACGCACAGGCGCCCGCGCGCGAGCCACATAGCTGGAGAGCGGTCGCAGGACAGACGTCAGCCCTCAGTGTTGGGGCCGTGCACGCAAGGCGGCATGGCCAGGGTAGCGGCAGCGGTCGGCAGAAACGCAAGTCCATCGACAAGCGATGTTCAAAAGAATGCAATACCTCGAGCATTTCTCAATACGACGCCTTCCTCAGTGCCATTCCAACAAAACCCCCTGTCTTCTCTGCGTCACTCTTCCCGCAAGAATTACATACTACGTGTTTATGAGTACGCATCTTTCGTTTACCCTCACATTCGATCATACCACGTGGGCAACTCCTCATCTCATTCGCGCTGAGCAGAAAAGTCACGTAGGGCCGGGTTAGTAGTGTGATAGGGGACTGCACGCGAAGTCCCGGTGTTGAATGTTTTTTTGCATTATTTTTTTGGGGGACAGAATTGCGTTTTGCTGTCCCGCCGAATTTGGGCTGTAAAACTTGGAGGCAAATTGTAGCTTGCAAACCAAGCACTCAGGCTTTGAGATGGCCTGTGCGAGTCCTCGCACGATGATGAGGAGTCGCGATACCTTGCATTGCTAAAGTACTCTATTTTAAAGCCAGAGCTGAGATTACGTGCGGATGACCAAACTGGGTGCGGTAGTATTTCGACAAACCAAACGTTAGTTTGAGCGGCGAAAATTGTTGCGAATGAGCGAACTTGCTGCAGATTACGACAAAGGTCGAATATTCTCGAGTTCGCGTATCTGCTTGAAGTTCGGGCTCGCTGCTGACAGACTTGGGCAGTCTCTGCTTATCGCCACGACCTCTGCTATCAAGCTGCTCTCGTGCGTGCGTACTTACTCTGGCTTTCCTCTTAGTAAGGCAATGAACACGTCGGAATTGACGTGGAAAAGAGGATGCCCATTCACCGCAGCCAGGATATAGAGAACTTTACAATGCACGCGCGCATTCGCGGGACACACGCCAACAATTCCCCTTTTTAAACTCGCCGCGCGCCGCACGCCGCACGCAGACAGCTAAAAGCGCACGTGCTCCCAGCCGCGCTTGTTTTCATTTGTTTCACTGTCAGGCTGCAAGACTACATTCTCCACTGTTTGCATTGCCTGCGCAACGCAAATTGTGGGCGCAACGCGTATGAACGCAACGCAGATTATGAGCGCAACGCAAATTGTGAGCGCAACGCAAATTGCGAGCTACCTCGGCATCAGGCAGGGATTGTCTGCCAGCTGTAAACACGCATTGGTCCGGCCCGGCCGGCCGGTCCCTTTCGCAGCGGAGTAGTATCCGAGGTGTTCCACTCGACTGTCGCCTGTAGTCGCGGACGCGCGCTATGAGCAGCAAGAACGCGACTGCGCGCGTATCCGCGACGCGTGAACTTTTTTTCTACAGCGAGTGAGCGTGATGTTGAGCGAGGAGGCTTCTGGAGCTCGAGTCGCCGCCGTGGACATCAAGCGAGCAAGGCTGACATCGTCTCTATGGCAATTGCCTTCTCTGGAACTCGATCACGCAAAAGTTCTTCCGACATTAACAGCTTTCTCATTGTTCTCGACAGAGTTCACCTTGCACATCGGCGGGTCTCTTCTCGCACGCACAGAAACGATCTTCAGACGCGATTTCAATTCTCAACGAGGCCGAATTTCGCTCCATCTTCATTTTCGTGATTCAATGGAAACCCACGCCACCCCGCCACGTAGCGACCATGAACGAGGAGCTTCGCTTGCTGAAGGAGATGGTCGCCAAGGTGGTCAAGATTGCCTCATCGTCAGACAGCAAACTCGACATGAAACGTGAGCTTGAGGATGCCAGAGGCACATACACACTCAAGTCAAGAAGGATGAAGCTTTTGGCAAAACGAGCAACAGCCGTGCCCGACATCGACAACGATCTCCGCTGCACACGCAAGCTCAAATCGCGGACTCGTAACAGATTGCCCCGGCCTGTTTAGCTGAGGGATGCCAGGATGGAGAGAGCGAGATTGTAGGCGTCTGATGTTAGACCTCGGGTTTCCTGCTCATTTACTTGGCGATTTTTCGTTTGGCATCAAATTGCGTCCAGCGTTTCTTGTTTCTTTCAATATTCTTCACAGCAGATCGTATGGCCGCAAGGACAATGACTGTTTTAAGATCGTCTCAAAGGCATTGCTGAATGTCCTAGCGCATAGTGTAAACTCGCTGACGAAAGTGAGCATTGCATCAGAATCAGCCTCTGTGGTAGTCTGGATCTGTTCGTTTGAGCTCGACGCCTTTGTCGAATTGGCGCTTCGGGGTGGATATTGTGGTGCGTTTGTGAGTGTGATGGGGATGGAGCAGTCGCGCCTTTTTTGCTGAAGAGGCGAAGGGCTCATCCCAAGACCCAAAAACCAAAGACTGCCCTCCCTCCTGGGATCTCGAGCTGACCGAGACCAATTCATTACGGTCGTGCAGCCCAATAGCCCCAATCTGCGGCAGCGGGCAGCTGCGTCAACTTGCACTCTCGACACTCATAGCTTCGACCGACATCAAGAAATTGAAAGAAGTAGAGGACGACGTTGATGATGCATCACACGTTGACCACAATGTTCTGTCGCTCAAGATCCGACCCCTTACAGCTACTTGACGCCAAATTGAAAATTCCGTGTTGTCATTGGTTTATTCTGTCGCCTACGTTAATAATTCCATTCCGCGAAAGCGCTTTGTATTGCGCAGTGAACCTATCATCATGTGTTCCGCGGGTCGGGCCGATTCAAGTTGGGTGGGCATACTCGAGGATAGAGGCCCACAACACGTACCGCCTTTTCTTTCTCTCTCTCTCTCTCTCTCTCTCTCTCTCTCTCTCTTGCGTCTCTGTAGGCCGAGTCGTCGAGCTTTGCTGACGCCGCGTCGAGCTCACATCTCCCAAGGCTCCTCTCCCCCGAAATGGAACCACGCGCAGCAGAGAACTGAAAAAGGGGCCCTTGTCCGGCACGGCCCGCGCCGGATGCTGTACCGTCGACCGCGCCGTCCTCCCGGGCCGCAACGAGACCTAGGCCGCGCGTGCACACGCGCTCTCGCGGCCCGCTAGCCGCGCCCTGGGCGCTAGGGTCTGCGTCTGCAGAACGCTAGGACCCCGAGACCGCCCCCACAGTCGGGCCCGCGTCGAGCAGGGCCGGCGGGCGCGCGCTCGCTTTGCGCATCGTCACTCGCTCGCCTGCTCGCTCCAGCCTTGCCGGCATGCATGCAGGGCCCTCTCCCTCGCTCGCTCGCGGGACCCGTGATGAGCGTGGGCAAGAAGCAGCGCCCGCCGACAAGTCTGTGTGCCTGGTTGCTTGGCTTCCCTGGGCGCTAGCTAGCCCTGCGTCCCTCGCTGGGTGGTCTCAGGTCCGCTTTGCGGTTGCCGGCAGACCCAGAACACGAGGCAAATCATGATGTGGACTCTCGCCCTGCAGCGCCTTGCGCTGGTCTGCGCTCTGGGCGCGCGTGTTGCGGCAGCAGCCTGCGTGCCGTCGTCGGCTACGTCAGTGCCAGAGTACCCTCTCGAGGAGAACGCCTTTGCGACAGACGGTCTCGTCGAGTCTCCCGCCGAGGCCGTGACGCTGCGAATTACGCCTAATGAGTTGCCAGATGGGTACGATGCCAGCTACGCGTGTCCTTACGAGGACGAAGATCTGCTCGCATGGGAAGATGCCTCCACGTGGACGTCTGGCGTTGTGCCTGCGAATGGCGAGGACGTCGAGCTCCCCGCGAACACTCGTGTCCTCCTTTCCGGCTGTTCCGTCACCGAAGGAATAATCTTTGGTATCATCACGATCCCAGCGTCCTCGGAACTTGTCTTTGCCGATCACGACATTGTCCTCAACGCGCAAGGCATTCGTGTCCAAGGCAAGCTCACGCTTGGAGCCGAAAGTTGCCGTCTTCACAGTCAAATCAACATCACGCTTTACGGGGAAAAACCAACCACCTTGCCCGCGGATCCGGCGTACAAAGGCATTGCTGCTATTGATGGAGGCACAATCAGCGTTCATGGGAGCATTTTCCACCCCACCTGGTCGAGACTGGCTGCAACTGCAGCAGCAGGCGACTCGCAATTGTACCTGCAACACCGGGTCAACTGGCAGCCAGGCCAGTTGCTTCTTGTCACCGGGACTGAGCTCAAAGATTCAAGAGACTGGCATCGTAACGAGGTCCGCACTATCACGGCCGTTGAGCGCAGTGGCAACTTTGCCCGCATCACGCTCTCCTTGCCCTTGGAGTACACGCACTTTGGGGGCGTGGAATACCAGGGGGAGGTTGGTCTTCTTTCGCGCAACATTGTCATTCAGGGCGACGAGGCGTCCGAGCCAACCGACACGGAAAATGACGTGTGCACGTATAGTCAATTTGGAACGTACCCTTGCGAAGACAAATGGCTCACCGGCTACGGCGGCCACACAATGGCTGCGGGCGAGGGGTCGACTATTCAAATGGAGGGAGTCCAGCTGTACCGCATGGGCCAGACAAATGTTCTTGCACGGTATCCTTGGCACGTGCATCTCGTTGGCGAAGGCGGACACCGTTCGTATCTCAAACACTCAAGCGTCTATCATTCCTTTTTTAGGTGCGCCAGCGTGCACGGCACCAACAGTACGCTGATTCAGGATACCGTGGGCTACGATGTCATCGGGCACTGCTTTTACATTGCCGAGGATGGCGTCGAGGAAAACACCACAGTCGCGTACAATCTCGGAGCTCACGTGCACTTTCTTGGCTTTCCACAAACCTCGAGCAATCAGTACATGGATACTCTGGAGAGCAACGAAAACCTCACCCAGCCTGCTGACGTCACTGCGAGCCCCTTTTATATCACGCGCGCCTATCATCGCATCATCGGCAATGCCGCCTCGGGCGGGTACGCTGGGTTTGCTATTGTCCGCATGCCGGGGCCCACAATGGTATACCGCGACATTACTTTTGCAGACGGCACCAACCCGGACGAGCGCCCCTTCATCGAATTTGACGGCAATTCATGTCACAGCTCTGGATACTGGTGGACCCGAGCCGCCTGCGTCTACGTGGGTGGACGTCTCGAGCATCTGGACGACACAGACACACTATACTATAATCCGGGTCGCGAGAGCAACGCTCGCGATACCATGTGCGAGACTGAGTCTGGTTATGCCGACTGCGAAATGATCTTCACCAATACAAAGATCTTCCTCAGCAACTGGGGCATCAATAATTGGGGCGAGCGCGGACGTTACGATGGCCTCGAGGTTCACGACACGTTCCGCCCAGTTGGCGTTTTGGGTGCGCACTTCCTCACCAATTTGCTCTTTGTCTGCCGTTCGCAATCATTCGTTCCTGAGCGACCGGGCTCGGGCACAAAGTACTATGAGAGGCACTGGTTTTCAAACTATGTCATGTACGAGCTCTACGATACGAACCAATATCACATCATTGATGGGCTGAGAGTTCGCAATTGCGGAAATGCTTCGTCGGGAGCGCATATTTGGCGTATGCTCACGCACTCGGACAAATTCGTCCCGGGTTTCATTCAGATTGTCCGCAACGTCACCTATGAGAGTGGAAACGACTTTTCCATGCGCATTGGGTCCACAGTAACGTCACGTCTTACCGTCAGTGGCACTCGTGCCAGCTTCCTCGATGCCGACGGGTCTGTCCACGGGGAACAGAATGGCCTTGTCGGTCCGCGCATCATTGGCGCTGCGCGCGGCAACGTTTCCTGGTGGCGCCTTGACGATAGCTGTTTTCTGGACGGAGATTACTACGCCTGCGACCAGATTTCCTCTGTCACGGGCAAGCGTCGTGGGATTGCCAAATTTAGCCTCACCTTTGATGATGCTTACACGGAGGCTGTCTCCAGTGGAGCGATTTGCGGTAATAACATCCCGTGCCCGCGCATAGGCTCGGTCATGCATCTTGGTGATCAATCTGACCCAGACGAGACTGGCTTGCCGTTGTCTGGCAACGCTGTAATTACAGGCCCCACCAACGGTCTTGGCTGGTTGCTTCTTTTTGATGCTGGGTCTCCAGTGTCGCTTCAATTTCGTTACACACAGATTGACGAGGACGATACTTTACTCATTGCCATTCCGTATCCTCCCGAGACCTCCTTTACCATTACGTACACGACAAGGTGGTGTAGCTCCTGGAATCTGTGCGAGCAAAATTTCACCGCGGTTTCCTCACTTGGAGACGTCATTCATGGTAACGGCGACACCTACTACTACAGCCCGGAGCGCCAGCTTCTGTTCTTTCGATACGTACCCCAGCCAATCAATTGGCTTGATTTCTCGCAGTCGCCAGCCTATGGCAACCTGGGTCTCTCGTACTATGTGCGGAACGGTTTGCGCATTCCTCATTACGCTTCGCAAGGATACCTTCAGCTTACCGCGACTGGATGTGAGTTGAACGAGACGGACGCAAATTATTGCGCGTCTTCAACATACACGACTTCAGAGATATGTCAGGACTTTGGCTATGAAGACGGTGCCTTACGAGTCGCCTATGACGCTTGTGCTTTACCGGCAACAGGATCCGAGGAGACGTCGCCGTCGTCAAACGCGCTCGTGATTGGTGCATCTTGTGCTGCAGGTGCGATCGTCGTCATTGCTGCCATTGCTCTGCTCGTCAAGCATCGCCGTCGCCGCCGCCTCCAGCGTGTCGCGCAGTCTGCAAAAACAATCACCATGCCAGAACTCTAACCTTCTTCCATTCGGCTACTTCTTCGCTTGCGGATATGTGTGAACTCAGAGAGAGATGGTGAAGCTGGATTTTGCAAACCGGGGCACCTCGAAAATCTTTTCTGCGTGCCAGCGAACTTGACAGCGTCGCCATGCGTCAGAGCTAGAGACAACTTGGCGTGCGCACATATAAAGTGGTCTATTGGACCCAGAATAGACCGGATCCGAAAAACGGGACTCGGCAAAAATCAATCCTGATCACATAAAAAAAAAAATTGAAATTGTGTTGCGCTGACGTGTAGGCCTACTTCAAGTTTGTTTCCGACCGCCCCATCATCCGTTAGAATGATAACGGGCGATGGGGCGTTGGGGGACGAGCATCTGTGCATGTATGGGGGCGGAGATGCATCGCGATCATCTGAATTGTAAACTGGGGCGGTATAGAAATTCTACCCGTCCTTCGTGCCAAAGCTGCCTGTCGCTGCGATTAAAGAACTCTCTCACCGACGCTGCAGTTCTCCAAAAACGGGATAAAAGTCTCCATGTAGAAGGCCGACCGACACTTTGATGATGTGATGATTAAAAAAAAAAACCAGGAAACGGAAAAGTTGCCGAACAAAACACTAGGGTAGAACCTTTAAAATCGACCGCCTTTATTTTCGACAAGATTTGAAGGGGGGGGCTTGGCCTAAGAGTTACATAGCAATCACAAAGAGTATGAATCACTTACCTTTCGATTCGACTGGTCGTTAGGTCGTTAGGTTCAGGTTGCCTTGCAAATCTGGGGCACCTGTTGCGCGCAGCAAACGGAAAAGCATGAGGTTGGCGGCAGTGCAGGTGTCGCACGCCAGGACGGCCATGCCAGGGCAGCTAACGCTGAGCAACTTCTTCGGAGTCACCCCTCCTGTGCGAGAACCCGATGAGGCGAAGGCGCTGAAGCTGCCCGGGAGACCAAAGCGCAAGGCAAAACATCCTCCGCCAACGAGGAAGAGCTCTCGCCGGGCGATTCGCAAAGCCTATACGAGATCCTGCGCCACATTGGCGCCTGAGTCAAGGACGTCTTCCTCGACGATTCTTGATCGTCAGTTGCGAGAAGAAAATGTCGAGACCTCAAGTGAGGAAACCGAAGAACGGATAATGGCGAAGGACAACGCGAACGATGACGTCGAGAACGACGACCAGGATAATGATGACGACGAAAAAAACGAGAACAATGAGGATGAGTACGATCATATGAACGAACCAGCTTCGCGAACCTACAACGTCGTGAAGAACAGTGCCTATCGCGCTCAACTGCAGCGGGCGATCGACATGGTCCTCTGTCGTGGCGAGTTTGCCGGACATGTTCCCGTAAGTGCTGCGGTGGCTGCACGTGCAAACAGCAGAGACGGGATCACGATCGCAAGGACGACACTGATAGGGCGTGTGAAAGAGGCGCGCAAAAACAATGGGCAATGCAAGATTATATCCGCTCACTTGACCGAGCAAGAAGAGGACACCCTAGTCAAACTTATTCTAGATTGCGCCAATCGCCACTTACCTCTTGATGTCCGCAAGATCAAGGCAGTAGCACGAGACATTGCCGCGCAACGGAATCTGAATTTTGTCGCAAGCAATGGCTGGTGGGCAGGCTTTAAAAAGCGTCATCCGAACATTTCCGTACGCAAGCTCGAGGCGCTGGCATTCAATCGCAACCAGGCGCTCAGCTTCGACAATGCCAGCGCGTGGTTTGATCTTCTTCAGGACCACTACACCGAGATCAGAACTATGAACAAAAAGCTCCTGGATCATGTCGGCGATATGGACAAATCGAAAGCTCTTTGTTCCTGCCTCATCCACAATATGGACGAGACTTCGTTGGCAATTGACCTCCACCAGGATATAGGTGTGTGCAAGGTTGGCACTCGCGCCGCGCAAGTTCTGACACAGTCCAGCGCGAAGACCATCACGATGATTGCCAACATCAGTGCGGAAGGAAGTCGCATGCCCCCCCTTTTCATCTTGAACGGCAAAAGGTTTGATGGTGATCAGCTTGAGAAGTTGAAATCTGCATCTAAGGACAAGGACATAGAGTTTCACAAAAGTCCGAAGGGCTGGACGTCACGTGACATCTTTGCCAAGTGGGCACGAATGCTGGTGCGATGGATTGAGAAAAAGTCCCCTCCCCCCTTTGGCGGGCCGGTGGAAGGCCGCCTCTGACACCTCCTGATCCTCGATGGCCATGGCTCCCATAAGGACTGCTCAACGGCGCTTATCTACCTCGAGTCCGAGCGAGTCAGAGTCATCTGCATGCCGCCGCACACAAGCTCAAAATTCCAACCGCTTGATGTGGGAATATTTAGGCCATTCAAAGCCTCTTACAAGAAGTATGCGCGGGGCGTAATAGACGATGCAGCCTCAGAGAATGACCAACAGAGTAGGGTCAAGCGTCCGAGAGACCCAGTGCAGACAATGCTCGAGCAGTTGAGCAGCAAGCAAAAGGAACTGACGCAGTACGAAATCCCCCAGATTGCCGAAGCTGCCTGGGACGATGCAACTTCCGTGAGAACAATCAAAAACTCATTCAGGACAGCAGGAATTTGGCACTTGAACAGCAGATGGCCAACAGAGAACATCGCCCACCTCCCAAGCAGTGGCGACTTCGACGCCGGCAGAGCCGCCGATAGCAACGCAAACAGGATAGCTCGTGAGCTTAAGAAGTTGCCGTCCAATCAATGTCTTCCTGAGCTCCACGGGATCAAAATGAGTTACCGCACTTTAAGAGATCTGTTCGACCCTGACGCGGAAGAGCAGGGCTGGTTGGGTGATGAGCTCATTGATGCTATTGCGAGGCATGTCACGCACAATTCGACGGAAAAGGTTTTGGTTTTCGACACACAGTATGTCAGTTGGTGGACGGAATGGACTTTGGACGAAGATTGCATACGCGGCCCGCCCGATGCTGGGGAAAGATTTGCAAAACAGCTTGCGGAGGGGAACATTCTGTGGTTTCCATGCCACAAGGCTGGCAACCACTGGGTGTGCATGTTTGCCTTCCTTAAGGAGCGCCGTTTCGAGTTCTTCGATTCCCTTGGTGCTGCACCAGGTCATCTTCGTTTAGTGTGCGAACGAATCATCACCAGCATCTCTGGTTTTGCAGAATTCATTGACACGTCCTCGTGGCCGTGCCTGCAGATTTCTTCGCTCAACCTTCAGAGAGACAGTTGGAATTGCGGCATTTGGGTGCTCGGAGCTCTGGAAGCGGTCAGCGAGGGCATTGGAAGCAACCGTTTTGTAAAGACGGAGCACCGTGCTATCCAATGGCTTCGTCCAAAGTATTGTGTGATGCTCTTGATGTCGGCGCTCCAAAGTAAAACTGATGAAGCTCAACATGCGGAGAGGCACGCTGGTCGTGTTGAAAATTCCATCGACTTGACAGAAACGGGTAAGAATTGCAACAAGGGTGATACGGTGGAGATAGATCAGCTAGGGGTCATTGAACCTCGATCAAGGGACAACGATCGGGCGTCGCGCGATATTTGCGCGGAGATAAGCCATGAACCAAAGCTTCCCAAGGAGGCGAATAACAACGCTAGTATTCTGGAGCTTGTTGGAAAGCTGCAATGCAGGTTGGAAGCAAACCTCGACGCGAAGATGCGCTGGGCCGGCTTTTCTCCTTCGATTGTCAAGAACAACCACGGCATCGTCAACCTCAATGTCAGTATTAGTCCAGAGGCGCTGCGAATCATGAAGGCGACGAACAAAGGGGACGGGGATATCCTTGATGTGCTCTTCAGACAGGTTGGCGGATCAACCTTCATTCCTCCAGTAGACAGTCGGGCCGCGAAACGCCGAAATGCTGGGGGACCGATGGCTCTGAACTCCACAAAGCGTCTCAAACTCATCCGAATTCGGGATCAAAAACGTGCAGCAAAATCTCAAGCTGAAGCACAGAAGAAGCGAGAGCGAATCGCAAATGAAGGCGATGTCGAACTCTTACTAATCAAGCTTGCAGTTAAATCTCCTGAGTCTTTTTCTTACGAGCGCGGTGAAAGGATGACAAAGGATCTCTTGTTGAATTATCTCATAGCACGTGGTTTGAAGGTTTCAAAAACCTTGTCAAGGTCTGACCTACTCAACCGCATCCGCGAACTGAACACTTCGTTTCCCGAGGTGCAAATGTCTACGCCAACATCTGTAGGACCTGAACAATCCTCGACCCGCGAAGAAGAACGCGCTCTGCCAGCAAATGCACCAGCAGCAGCCTCACCTTCGAATTCACTCGTTGGCCTCGACGAATTGCGCCCTGAACCCACGGCGCATAAAGCTTCTGGACCAGGTCTCAGGGGCGTTCCCGTCGCGCAGAATCGGAGTCTCTCGGCAAATGACGAGGCGGTCGTCGTGAAGGCAATGCTCGCGAAGGCAGCGTCCTGCAACGATTTCGCATTCAGCTGCTCGCGATCGAAAGCGAGGCGAGAAGATCTTCTGGAATACATTCGGACTGAAGGACTTCGTGTTCCGTGGCAGAAACCTCGTGCGGACCTCATGCAAGCTGTTCTTGGCCATATCCGAAGCAACTCAAGCGCATCCACGCCGCCACCTAATCACACTTAGCACACGAGATATTGGAACTTAATCTTATTTTACAAGCACCACCTCAACATCAATATTTTTATATTGAATATATGGTGTTCAAATATTACTAGACCACGCATAGTGAAAGTGTCGATTATCCAGGTCTTGCCGCGCCTGGAGGCCAAAGTACACACTATTTTGATGAACTCGTGCGCTGCCATTACTTGATCAATTTTTTCACTGGATGATTTATGCTCCACGCCCTGACCCGCGCCGCCAATTCGTGAAGTTTTGTTTTGCATAAATTTTTGTATGAAGAAATTTTCCATTTTATACGAAACCCAGTCGAAAGTGGAGGTTCTACCCTAGGCCTGGTTTCTGGGCCACCACACCGATCGACGGTGAACCCGCCTTCGCCACACTGCCACTGAACGGCTTGGACCACCATCGTGATGAGATGGGAGCTCGAGAGGTAACCATCATACGAAGCTCACAAAGGCCGAATCTCGCCTTCTCTCGCGCCGCTGCCGCAAACCTCGAGTGGACTGACCACCACGCATTCGCCCATCCGCGAAGCCCACTCCTGCCAGAGAGGCAGACAGGCAGGCAGACAGGCAGGCGAGCAGCAGGGCAGTAGGGCAGCAGGGCCACTCAACTCTCAAGCATGCGACCCTCCTTGCGCTCAACGCTGCGGCTGGTCATGCCGCAGTGGCAAGGTGGCGACCTTCCCACGTACGCGCTGGGCGCGCGGGTCCTTGCGGCGCTCCTCCCCGAAGCCCAGGGCCCAGTCGAGACCGTCAAGGTGGCCGCGGCGACCGGCGAAAAGGAGGACGGGGACCGCCCTGTCCAGGAGGGCATCAAGTCGCGCGCGGCACTCCTCAGCCAGCTCGAGGCCGCCAAGGAGGCGATTGCCCGCCACGAGCCCGAAGCCATCGTCACTGTCGGGGGCGACTGTCTCGTCGATCTCGCACCCATCGCATATCTGCACGAAAAGTACGGCCAAGACCTCGCCGTACTCTGGGTTGACGCGCACCCGGACATCATGTCTCCTCAAGAATTCGAGAACGCACACGCGCACGTTCTCGCCATGCTCATGGGTAAAGGCGACGAGGGCTTTACGCGTCACGTCAAGACGCCCCTCGACCCTTCTCAGGTGCTGTACGTTGGTGTCAACAATCCCTCCGACTTCGAAAAGGGATTCCTTGCGGAAAAAGACTTTGAGTGTCCTCAGCCCCAGCGACCTCGAGGCTTCCAATCAGCCTGTGCTCGACTGGCTCAAGGCGCGCAATGCAAAGCACGTCGCTGTTCATTTTGATCTTGACGTCCTCGATCCCAGCACGACCTCGTTTCTTTACTTTAACCGCCCCGACGTTCCTTCGAGCCACTTTGACGGAATTGCGCGGGGACAAATGAAGCTGCCAAAAGTCTGTTCCATCCTTCGCGATGTAGACAAGGAAGTGCCGCTTGTCGGTCTCGCCGTTACGCCATTCTTGCCATGGGAACTCCGGGACTTGCGCCACAATCTCGAGAGCCTTCCGCTCTTGTAACAAGGCCACAGCAATAACAGAAAGCGTCCATGATTGTGCGTGAATGCTACGAGGTCTCTGGACCGCAGGAATGCTCAAAGTAGATTGGCAGCATTTCCCGAGAGCAAGCCCCAGAGACAAGGAAGGCCAAATGTAATTGATTGATAGAACATAAATCCCTTTGCATTTGCCTTGATTGAAGGAATGGGATGATTGCGCTTTCTAGTCAACGGAGGAATCTGCCCGCTCAGCTTCAAAGTTACTCCCTCAATGTATTCAGATCAAGATGAGCTGCCACAGCTGGCTGGCTGGTTGGGCGGGCGATCTTCGTGTTTTGGGGGGAAAAAAATGGCTATGATCGTTTGCAGGCGATTTTTATAATAAAAATAATAATTCTTCTCTCTCTCAAACAAACCCGACTCGGATGCTGCGCGCCTTGTTGGGGGCCAGCGACGCAGAGGAGGGCGAGTGGGAGACGGCCTCCTCCTCGTCGTCGTCTTCGTCCTCTTCCTCGTCGTCGTCCGCCTCCTCCTCCGCGTCGCCGTTGCCCCAGCAAGATGAGACTGTCGACGATGTTGCAGTAGGAGGAATCGAAGCGTCGCTACCCAGCACAGAGGAGGGCGAACGGCTGCGCGCGCAGAGCAGCAGCAGCAGCAGCAGTAGCAGCAGCAGCGGTAGCAGCGGCGGTAGCAGCAGCAGCAGCAGCGGCGGCGACAGCAATTCGAAGCTGGATCTCGAGGCAGGCCGGCTGCGCCGTGGCAGCTCCATAGCGTCCTCGTCTTCCTCCTCGTCGTCTTCGTCCTCCTCCTCATCGTCTTCATCTTCGTCGGACTCATCGGATGCAGAAGAGGTCCCCAGCTTGTGGTTAACGGTTGTGTCCTTGAGCTCGCGGCGTTGTCTCTTGTCTGTGGCATGCATATTTTTGGTATTATACTTGCGAGCGAGCGCGTGGACCTTGCCGACGGCCGGGTTCCAAGCCCACTTGCCACATCTTGATTTGGCGTCTACCTTTACAGGCTCAGCTGCATCGCGCAAATACTCCAATGTAGGCTTCGACTACGATCCGGCGCTCGCTGGCGAAAAGGCACTGACGTGGCTTGAGTTCCGAAATCGTATCCGCGTTCACGATGTCAACAAGACACTGAAAACACCGCGATCTCTAGAACTTTCCAAACACATGCCGAAACCAGTGGGCAAGAGCAAGCGTCGAAGCTTTGGATGCTTGCGCGAAGGCTGTCGCGGTCTCGAAATCGAGGACATGATCGACCGGGGATGGAGCATGCGATTCAAGTCATGCATGGTCAACGGGACGCGCGATTACAAGGAAATGAACTACCACTTGACCTTTCTTCTCGCCGATACGACAAACCTTAATCACATGCAGCAAGTGCGTCCTGATCTCTTTGAAAAGATCATCGACAAATACGAGGGGTCCACGTACTTGACTGCCTTTGAAGGTGGCGATGCGATCGGCGGCAACAAGGGCCAACAGCTGCGCACCAAGATTCGATTCGCGCACCAGCACCATTGCAAGTACAACGAGCTCGGAATACAGCCGCCCCAATACCGGCTGTATCTAGAGGATGAGTGCGCAGACCTCGAAAATACCGATGGCCGGGCCTTGGGACTGACGTGGCTGCTCAAGCCCGAGGCCGGCTCGCAGGGCCAGGGCATCACCTTTCACGCCAATGTCGAGGATGTACGTCGCAAGCGACCCGAATTTTTTCCTTGCCGCGAACAACGCGAGCTGCCCGCAACGAAGCGAGCGCTCGTGCAGCAGTACATTGAGCGGCCGCTTCTCTTGCACGAGTGCAAGTTTGACGTCCGCGTGTACATGCTCGTTGCAAATGCAGCGCCATGGTTTGTATTCTATCACGAGGGCTATCTGCGACGGTCGCTATGGCCATACTCGCCCATGTCCAAGGACCGCAAGGTTTACCTGACCAACACGCATTACCAGAGCATGAAGCCGGGCTTCAAGCTCTCGGACCACGTGTGGCCCTTTGCCTCCTTTCAGGAATATCTGAGCGAAAAGGGTATTACGGGCGCGCACTATATCGACAGCATTCTCAATCCGTACATTCGCTCGGTGGCGCAGTACGTGTTTAAGAGCGCGCAGCGCAAGATCAAGGCGCGCAGAGGGTCATACCAAATCACAGGCCTGGATTTTATGATCGATGAAAACTTTCACGTCCACTTCATTGAGGCCAATGGTTATCCAGGTTTTACGTGGAGCATCAATTTTGACTCGCGCAAGATGATTGAAACCTTTATTGACCTCGTTGTAGAAATGAATGAGCAGCCAGAGCCCTTTCGTCTCATGCGCGAAGGCGATCGCTACGCGGACTGGCAGCTCGTGTACTCTGAGATCGACGAGGCGCGGCGCGGTCTCGTCTACAATCCTTGCGAGGAGTTTCAGGACAATTACGCGCTCAGCGCGCCGCTGCGGGTTGCGAACAAACTCTTTGCTGGAATCAGCAGCGCGCACAAGTCGGCGTCCACGGCAGCCTTTGACGACGAGACGCGCTTTGTGCCACGCATCCCAGGATGGCGCTACCTTGGCGGTGACGCTGGCGACACCTTTGCAACCCGTGCGGGTTTTGCAAAGGCGCGTTGTGCACAGACCTCGTACAGCTTGTTGCGCGTTGAGCCACGTGCTGCGCGCATGTACAATAAGGCGGAGTGTGAGTCCTTTTTCGCCTCTGCGCCATCGTCAACGCGTGCCGTTCTCCTCAAACACGTGCAGGACCAAGGCTGGGACGACCGGGGAGCCAGTCTTGTCTACTTTGGTTCGGCAAACGAAATGCGCGAGGATCCGGGTCTCTATCCGTGCACGTCGGAGGCGCCGCATGTGTGGCTCGCCCAAGACCATGTCGCAGACGCTCTTTTGCTCGATGTGGGTAGCTTGCACCGCGCGGAAAAAATCAAGCTCGAGTTCGATGAGACCGAGTCCACCAAAGAGCGCCGCGCGAGCGCTGCAGCCAAAGTGCAAGAGCTTGAGCTCATCAACCCTAGCAATCCGCTCTATGAGGAGCTGCCGGGGCGCGAGGTGACCGGGAAAAAGCTCATGTCCCAGTATGTCCTGCGCGCGTACATGCTCGTGGCTTCGGTGGAGCCATTGATGGTGTTTTATCATGACGGTTACTTGCTGTCGCGGCGACCTGCCGTGTTCGATGGCGATCGCGTCGGCTTTCGCCGCGGCGAACATTGCATCACGTTTGGGAGTTTTCAGTATCATCTGGCGTCCGAGCAGCTCACTGGGCCGCAGTACGTGAGCTCGACGCTCCGACCGTATCTGCGCAAAGTGATGGAATTTGCCTTTCACAGCGCGCGCCCGGAAATCGCGCGTTTGCTCTCACGGCAACGAGCTGCTTCGAACGACGACCAGGAAGCAGAGGCGAGCGAGCAGCATCACCATCAGCTCTTCGCCTTTGATTTTGTGCTTGGCAAAAGCTTTCGCGTGCATCTCGAGAGCGTT
>BGKB01000319.1:0-23038 GCA_003116975.1 Aurantiochytrium sp. KH105 | reverse complement strand
CCGAGTGTGAAAATATTCAGAAATCTCAAACCGTACTTTAAGTTCACCGTGCCCGCGGCGAAAATCTCGCAGGCAGAAACAGACATCTGGAACAAGCTCAGCTCCGGTTCCATCGAAGTCGGTCGCGCTTGCGCCATGCTCCGTGAGCAGTCGAACGTCTCACAGCGGTCCCTCGACCTCCTTGCTCTCGAGACGGACCCAGACCGCCAACAACGTTTTCTCGCCGAAGAGCTCGACGCGGCCGCCCTTGCGGAGCCGCTGCCGTCGTGCATCACTTGCATGGGCGTACTCCCCAAGCGCGACCGAAAAGACGAAAGCGAGGGGTCCCCGTGTGAAGGGACCCTCGTGCTCGGCACAGAGTCGCGAAAGATTCTTTTCCTCGATGCTCAGTCTCGACAGGTAGTGAAAACCGTCACGCTCGAAAGTGTACCAGTCTACATTGCCATCTCGGGAAGCAAGGACGTTGAATATCGGGTCGTGGTCGCATGTCGAGACAGTCGCATTTACAGTATTCGCAACGGCGACCTCGTGCGCAATTGCATTGAAATGGAATCCCCCATCTGTGGCGGGCTTGTCCGCATCGGACGAGACATCATCTTTGCCTGCGTAGACAAAACTTTGCACTCATACCATGTCAAGGGTCGCAAAAACTGGAGTCTCAGCTTGTCCGAAGGTATCACAAACTTGACAGCCTTTCGTTGTGCGCGTCGCGGCGCCGAGGGCTGCTTGGTCGCCCTTCGCTCTGGCGAGGTCCGTCTGTACGTGGACAAGACACTCATGGGGTCGATCGCCCCACCCAAGGCCGGCATTTCCGTGACGGGCATGGTTTTTGGCCAATTTAGTCGCGAGCAGGATGCTCTCGTGTCCCTGTACACGTCAGGTGCCGTTAGCGTAAAAATGCTCAAGCGTACGGCAGTGCTCGACGCGTCAAAAGCACCCGAGCCGGGTCCGCCTCCAGAGCAGGATATCCCCTTGGCTGTGCCGAAAAAGACCAAATTATATGTTGAGCAGACCCAGCGTGAACGCGAACAGGCCGTCGAGATGCATCGCAGTTTTCAGCACGGGCTCTGCAAATTACGCTATCTCACAGCGAGTTCTTACCTGCGCCTCTTTCAGACAGCGGGTGTGGCCAACGCTCAGCTTTACACGAGCTCGCACCATCATGTAGGTCGCGCCGACGATCGTAAGCCGCGTCTGAACATGTCAGTCGCCGTGCTCGGTCTTGGTCCGCAGTTTCGTGTCACTTTTGATATTGAGAACCTCGCAGCCATCCCATTACGTGGAGCAAGCGCTTCACTTTCCTTTGACCGCGAGCATTTCCATGTTGACGCACCATTTCTGGAACTCCCAGCGCTCATTCCGCAAGCCTCCCAGAGTTTTCACATTGATCTTCACGCGCTCGTGCCAGGCACCGAGTCGCCACCTCTGCAACTTTGCATTGTAAAGGAGCCCGCGACGTTGCTTGTAGCCGAGGTCCAGATGCCTATTGTTGAGGTATGATGGGCCGGCGAACGAAGGGATGAACGAAGGGACGAAGGGACGAAGAAACATCTCCTTTCTCGAATGGTCAAGCTTCGTTGCGCAAGGTTTCCGAAGGAGACTGTGTGCATGCCCTGTTTTAGTAGATTCTCTTCTATTTCATGAATGGTCAAGCTTTGTTGCGCAAGGTTTCCGAAAGAGACTGTCTGCATGCCCTGTTTTAGTTGATTCTCTTCTTCAATTCCCATGAAAAGCCAATGTAAGCTTCTGAACGCTGCAGTGTATACGAAAGTACTTTTGCCGACTCCTGTTCCTTTTCAGACGTTGCAAGTGCAAAACTTGAAGGGAAGTCGTCAGCACTCGTGCAAAATTCGAGCAAACGACAGCACTTCCGTGGTATAATTCTTGCACGCGAGGCGTATCTGCGGGCGGTGAGATCGCCAAGAGAAATGAGCAGAGAATTCAGGTTCGAGAAGATCAAGCGAAAAAGAGGACAAGCGAAACGAGATCAAGATGTCCAGCGCCCACGCGCTCCGTTGCGAAGGCAAACGCGGACGTGAGCATGACGCGCGGGGCCAGACGAGTGAAACGAGATGGCACAGGTCCAAGCAGGTTTTTATAGGTTGAACATATTTACGCCTTGTTCGAGCGGGGCTTGGCCTTGTAGGTCTTGCCAGCGGCCTTTCGGCTGTTGGCCTTTGCGTTGAGGAACAGACGCTTGAGGGCAAGCGCGCTGAGGTCCTCGCGGTAGTAGTTCTCCTCGAGGAGCTTCTTGACGGTGGGGGCAGTCTTCTTGAAGCCCTTGGCGTGGAGGCGGAGCGCGGCGGTGTGCGCGGCGCGAGCAGGCTTGACGTCAGCGCTGCGAGTCTTGAGGGTGAGCTTGAGGTTGCCCGGCTTGTCGCCAGCCACCATGCCGACGGCCTTGCTGTTGGCGAGGCCGGAGGTCTTGGGGGACACCTCGTTGGTGATGTTGAAGGGCTCACGGGTCAGGCCATCGCAGCCCTTGGCCTTGACGGTGAAGGCGTTCGACCCCTTGGTCAGCTGCCACAGCAGGTTGTCCGAGAGCTTGACCATCTTCTTGTTTCGCGCGCGTGCCAGCTGCTGCTGCTACTGCTGTCCGCTGCTCGATCGATGTCTGGCTACCCTTCCCTGCTTGCTCTGCTTTGCTCTCCTTTGCTCTGCTCTGCTCTGCTCTGCTCTGCTCGCCGCCACTCCTCGCCACCACTCAGTGCAAGTGCGCTATGCGCCGCAGCGCAAGTCGACTTTACCGCGCGCAAGTCGCCTATCCGCGCCTCGCGCTCCCTTTCGCCGCGTGTGACCTCCTTGCACCTCGCCACTGCGCCGCGGCGGCGAGGCGAGGCGTGGCCGGCCACCTCGCCTGCGCTGCAAAAGCGGCCCTGCCGCGAGGCCTTCGCGGCAAATCCCTCGCCACTGGCGCGCATGAGCGCAGAGACGAGACGAGACGAGACGAGACGAGACGAGGCCAGACAAGACGAGACGACACCAGACAGGACCGGGAGAAAGAAGCAGGGCCAGACCAGAGAGACACGCACTAAGGGGCCGGGGGCGGGGAGCTAGGGTTAGGGTAAATGGGGTCCTCGAAGGGGGTCCTCGGGGACGCCTCGGGAGGGTGTGCGCCAACGGATAGCCGCCGGTCAGGCGCGATGGCGGCGTGAAGCGCTCCCAGAAAGTGGGAAGAGCGTGGAAAAAAGAAAGAAAAAGAGTTCCGGGCTCTTGCTTTTGCGCGTTTGCTACTTGGCCTACTGCTACGATTATCAGCGTAGGCACGGGCAGCTAGCTAGTACGAAGGATAGCGGTCGTTGAGAAAGTGGGGGGCAAACGGTGCAAGGCGACGAGCTGCCTGCAGGCCGAACTCGGAGCGTCGGCCGCGAGCACGGCTGCGAGCGCCGTGACAAATGGGAAGAGGTGGCCTGGCCAAGCCTGATCAGCTGTGAAAGGACACCTGACCTCCTCGCCCACAAACACACACAAACACACGCATACATATCGCAGCAACACACGACCGAGACAACAAAATATCATCCAAAGTTGCTACTGACACGCGTTGCAAAACGAAGCGAAGCGCAGCGCAACGAGCGACGACGATGACGCATCATGGAGATGCTAAACAGAAGAAAGGGTTCATGGACTGGTTTGAATCGCTCGACTACGATCCAGAGCGCGATTTGCGCGTGGAAATGGAGGCTCGTGTGGCAAGCTTGCGCAAGTCCACCACCATTTTGAAAAGAGGAGGTGCTGAGCCCAAATATCTCGAGATCCCGCAACGGTATCAGCCACCCCCTAAAAAGGAGCGACGCCGCAAGACGAGTCCGCAATCCAAAAAGCCAGGCCGTCCAAATCTCGCGAAATTACCGCGCGTGGCCACCTTGAAACCCAAACCGTCTCCTCTTCATCAATCACCGCACGGGACTCACTTCGGTCCAGATAATTTATCCACCTCAGAAGATCCCCTCTCACCAGCAAAGGACCAGATTGCTCAAGCGCGAATCAAGGAAGGCTATCTCTTTTGGCGTGAGTGCAGCCTCACTCGAGCGCTAGAAAAGTCCAAGGTTGACTTTGTTCCAACGCTTGTCTTTGACATGGGCCAGCGGACAATTCGCTGGGTATGTTTCCGAGAAACAGCGCACGATTTCCAAAGCACGAAAGATATCGCTCCACACTATGCGCAAATTGTTCAAAGCTTATGTCATTTTGGCGGTTCGCCTCTCGTGCGTGTGCGTAGCTATGAGGGTAGCAAGGGCTCCAGCACCTCGGACACTTTTTGTCTCAGCAAAGTTGATCTTGTCGAGCGCATCGAGGCGCTGTGTAAGACTTTTTCAGCGCCACCAGCCCGAGCCCCATTTGGTCTCGTCGTCCTTCAAGCAATCGTACCGGCACACTTTGGGCGACTTGCAAGACTCTCGGGAAGCCGTGTTGAAAAGCGCCTTATGCGACATTGTTCGGTCGGTGACCTTGAAGGCCAAATCGTCATCGAAGAAGCCGAAAGCAATGAATCTCTTGCCAAACCTGCGCGGCGACAGCGCGAAATCCTTTACGAAGTTCGCAGTTTCCGAACGCAATCCTCGACGCTCGCAGATACCAAAGCTCGTCTCTTGGCGCAAAAGGCGCGCGCCGTGGCCCAAGAAGCACACAAGTCCGAAGCGGATCGATGCCGGGAAGGTTTGCAGTGGTGTATCGGGGACGTGCACGAATCTGCTACGCTCGATACACTGCGGAACATCGACCCCGGCGCGCGCCAGGCGATTGTCTACAAGCTCGTTCTTGCGCATCGGTACGGCATCGAAGATTCGAGTCAGCTTGCAGAGGCCTTACCCGAAAAGCTGCGAACTCGCATGTACGAGACGGTCAAAGTGTGCGAAATATGCTTCGAGGAGCTTGCAGCGCTCGAGCAAGCTCGGCAAGACGCTGAGGCAGCGCGTCGAGAGGCGGCGCGCCAAGCACGGATGCAGGCAAAGCTAGAAAGTCTGGGGCGACGTGTCGCACGGCAAGCCTCTGAGCTGGCGCGCATTCGTTTACGTGAAAGACGCGAAAAGAGAATCCAGCAGCAACATCAGCCTCCACCAGACACCGTTCAAGACTCAGAGCCCTGTGAAAAGGCGTCCATTGTTGGTTCGCTTTCTCCCAGCGGCAGCCTAAAGATTGAGCATCGAGACGTGTCAGTGCAAGGCGCGAGTGCGATGGACTGGTTGGACCGGCCATCGTCTCGAAAATTGGAAGAGTCGTCCCCCGTCGCCACCACGACAGAGCACGAGCAAGTACCAAAGGCTGATGATGCTGAGCAACGTCAAGAAGGCGACATCGAGGAGAAAGATACTACGTTGGAAGAAAAATCGCCTGGAGTTGCGACTCCGTCCAAGGTCATCAAGTTCGATGGCATTTCGTGCGGATCATTCTTTGGCAACGAGGTTGAGAAGTTGGAACTTTGTCAGGGAATCATGGACACCTTGCGATCGGGCCAAGAAGCCTGCGTGCGTGCTCCTCTGGAAGAGAACAACGGGTCCACGGAGGAAGCGCGACTTGTGCTGCGAAGCCTGTACCTCGAGTTCAGGGGTATGTGTATTGATCAGGGATACTTTCCCGACGTTCCCATCCGCGACAATGCAGCAGTCATGAGTTTGCAGCCCCTTCCATCTTACGTTGACTATGCTCATCAACAGAGTCTCGTCTCACGCTAACCGTGAAAGCACGTCGTGAGAAGTATTGTTTCCGAGTCGAGCCTTTTTTGGACAATTGGCGTACGTTCTATCATCAAGTTGCACACGAGAGATTCTTTCTTTTTATAAGAAATCATCTCTCTATCTCTTTCTCTCTCTCTTTCTCTCCACTAAAGATGTGATCGTCTGAAGTGTTGTAAACAAAATTATCTTTTACATTTGCTTGCCGCAGACGATAAAAGGTTCGCGGGTTTGCAAAAATTGCGTCCACCAGGGCGAGCGAACTTGCGATACAACTAGCTAACTTCCTTCGATGCTCATGCTCCCTGTGAAATTGTCGAGAAGAAATGAGGTGGACTGCATCATTCGCCACGATGACTCTCTTTCTCTTTCCCCCCTTCCGCCCTCCCCAAAACAAAATCGCGCCAATGAGATAGAACCAAACGGGGGAATTATTCGGACTTGGCCGCCCATTTCTGGACCATGGTTGACATCCAGAAAAGATTGAGGGCGTTGAGGCCTGCGTTCGCAAAGCAGAAATATGCCATGACAGGCGTAGAATGCTGCTTACCAGACTCATACAAAACATATGCATCGTAAAAGGCAAAGAGGGAGAGTGGCACTCCCATGAGGATGCGGACAATGAGAAAAGAAAGGGCGAAGGAGCGCTCGATCGCCTGGAAAAGAGGCGTACCCTTGCGGCCAAGCAGCAACATCAGAGAACGAATGTTCATGAATGGCGTGCTCAGCTCGAAAAGTAGAAAGCGCACCGCGTAGTACTGCAAGAATGGGTACTGCACAAAGTTGTAGCAGAAAAAGCACGCTACATGGTGGAAGATGTACGGCCACTGCGGTCCAGTGGATTTGAAGCAGTTCTTCGTGTCGTACAGGAAGAAGCCGCACGAAATGGAAAATGCAAGCATGGCTCGCTCCGAGCGTCCATACGCCCGATCGATCTCGATGCTTTCGTCCGGAAAGAGCACGAGCGACGAACACAAGCAGCTCACGGTCACGGAATGCACGAACGAGAGGACCATGGCATTCCAGTGAACTTTTTCATCATGCGAGATGCTCTGTGCACGATTGTGACGATGCGCATTGTTAGTCTGCCAGCTGCAAGAGAGTCGTCCCATCTCGCCCGTCTTGACTCACCTTGTACGTTGTTGAAAAGCGCGCGCTCACCAGAGCGGTCACCTGATACAGGACATTGAAAACGACAAAGACGACCGTCGTCCTCCAGATCTGCTTGGCCTCGAGCGCCCCGCCCAGCCACGGCTCCAGCGGCGCCAGCGCCGCCTGCAAGCTCTCCACCGAGGTCATCCCGCCCGGTCCTCCTGCTCCTGCTCCTGCTCCTGCTCCTCCACCTCGTCTCGCTCCGAGCCACGGCCTTGGTCGCGGCGCGCTCCGGAGACCTCGAAGCGAGCGGCAGCGGCGCGGCGAGTTCTGTTTCTGTCGCAGGCCCAGCGCCGCCGCGCCTCGGCGCTGCGAAGGCTGGTGACCGGTGACCCCGAGGCCCCGTTATGGTGAGGCGCAGGCAGGCAGGCAAGTTCTCGCTCGACTTGACAGAGCGAGCAGCTGCAGGTTGTCAGTTCTCACAGTCCGTTCAGGTTCAGGCAGTCAGCCGCAGACGCTGCCGCGGAAACGCGGCGAGGACGGACGCCGGGAGAGAAGGTCCTTTCAGTGGCCGCCTACGGTGCTCGCTTCGCGCAGGACCATCAGCCAGCAGCCAGCGGACGGCATGCCGCCTGCCGAAAAAGGAGTCCACGTTCGTGGCCGGCTCGAGCGCAGGCAAGCCCGCTGTATTAGCGAAAAGAAGAGAGGGAGGCAGAGGAAGGCGGTGACGCTTTCGCACCCTGCCTCCTCCGCAGTCTGCAGCGGCAGCAATTCGACGCTGAGAGAGAGAGAGAGAGAGGCCGGTCGAACAGGGCAGTAGAGAGGGAAGGACTCGGGACTCACTGTCAGAACCCGGGACCCACGACCCGGACTCACGGTTAGAGACGGTCTTTGTTCAAGAAAGCCACAGTGGGGCACAGCTACAGCGAGCTACAGCGCGTCCGTCAGTCTGGTCAAAGATGCAAAAAGAAACGAATAACATGCGCTATACCTGGCCTGGAACGCGAAGAAGCGGCCGCGAAAAAACGCACGCCTTCACTCTCTGCAAAGGACTTAACGTCTAAAGAAAATTAATGTCATTCTCCTTCTTGTTTATAGTTAGAAAAAACGCACAATCTGGGCAGTCCACACGCAGAGAACGAGCGCGCCGAGGACCAAAATGAGCGATCGTAGCAAACGGGCAGACGTTGGTATTGGACGCAGAGCTTCAGCGGACCCGCTGCTAGGCATGCGACGAAGTCTTTGAAGGTCGACATCCGCTTCTGCTCGAGCAGGGGTCGCGTCAGCGTCCTGCAATGCGAGCTCGCCGAGGTCAACCTCGTCTGCAAAGTCGGTCTCCATGGATCCCATTTTAGTGAGCTCCACAAGTCGCTCATGATAGCCTCCACTACTTGCGCCAACGGAGGCGCGAGCGCTCCCCGAGCTAGACATTGGGTCTACGCGGCCATCGTCACTTCCAAGTTGGATCGGGTCGAGGTCCCCCGCCTCTTCCGGACCTCCGCGGCGACGCATGAGCTCGTAGTAGAGATTGCGACGAAAAAAGAGGGTCTCATCCACGCCCGCTGCGGGTTGAGCCACCGCCATATTGGTCCCCATGGTAGCATACATGGAAGGTTCAGTCATGAGCCATGAAAGTACAAAAAGCAAAAGGGAGCAGCACACAAAGCTGAGGCTTGCAAAATGCAGGAAATTGATCTGAGTAAATGCGCCAAAGAGGCTCTCGTCAGCGACCTCTTCCAAAACCTCGAGAACAAAGCGGACAGACCCAAGCGTAATGCCGAGGACAAGAGTCCATTGACCGGCGCGGCGCGTAGGTTTGCGCGAGAGCATACCCCACACGTAGAGTGCCAGGATGGGAGGCGCCACGTAGGCAGGTGGTTTTTGCGTAATAAGAAATAGACTTGACCCGAGGTAAGGAATGACCTGCAGCCACAGCAGAGAAAAGACCGCAAGCACCACGATGGAGACACGGCCAACGGTCACGAGTTGGCGGTCCGAAGAGTCTGGATACACGATTTTCCAAATGTTAAGTGCAAAGAGCGTAGCTGCTGAATTAAATACGCTGGCCAGCGCAGACATGAGCGATGACAACATAGCAGCAATGATAATGCCCCGCGCATTCTGGGGCACCACATTGAGCACGATCCAAGGATAGATTGTATCAAACTTGAAGTCCACAGCCTTTTCTGGATCAAGACGCTCCTCCACGAGAACGCGACCGCACAGGCCTGGAATAATCATCATCAAGAAGGGGAGAAATTTGAGACCGGCTGCCATCGTGCACCCGAGTTGCCCATGTGCAATATTCTTCGCCGCAAGAGTCCGCTGCACAATGACTTGATCGACGCCCCAGTACCATGGCGCCACCACATAAAAACCAAAGATAAAGCCTGTCCAGGGATAGTCCTCATCGGTCATGGGCCGGAAAAAGTGCAAGAAGTTTGCGTCGATATCATACAGGTCATCGAGACGGGCCTCGAGGCTTGCAAAACCTCCGCCGACTTCGCGCAGCGAAAAAGCCATGACCATGAAGCCGCCAACAAAGAGCACAAAGGTCTGCAATGCTTCCGTGTAAATGACTGCCTCCAGGCCGCCAAGAATTGTGTACAACGCCGTAAAGGAAATGAGCAGAAACACTGCGAGCATCTTGTTCACGTGTAAAACCTCGACGAGAATGATTTGTCCCGCAAACAGCGTTGCGCTCACCTTTGAGAAAATGTACAAAAAGAGCGAGACCACGACGATCACTGTTCGGCAAAAGCGGCTGTACCTTCTTTCCAAGTAGTCGGGCGTAGTTTGCACTGCTGCATTGAGGTATGTTGGCAAAAAGAAGTGCCCGAGAAGCAGGACGACGGGGATGGCGCCTACCTCGTACCAAGCAACTGCGATGCCTTCTGATGCAGCGCTACCAGCGAGCCCGATAAAGTGCTCGCTTCCAATATTGCTCGCAAAAAGCGAGGCACCCACCGCCCACCTGTGTGCGATTTTTATGTTGCGTGCATTTGTTAGGATCACGTTTTCAAAACCTCATTTTCTTCCCTCGAACATTGTTGGGTCATTGGCGTATGCATGTACGATCACCTACCATTTCACGCTTCTCTCTGCCAAAAAGTAGTTGTCAGTAGCGGATTTGTCCTTATCGTTGTTGATCTTGCTCTGATGTCGGCTCACCACAACGGAGATGGCTGCAAGCAAGACAAAGTAAGTGCACAGTACCAAAACATCGACGCCTCCCAGCGCCGACTCGCTCGTTGAGGCAACTTCGTCGTCGGTTGGAACAGTGGCACGGGTTTGCATGGCCTCGACGAAATCGTGGTGTCAGAGAAAGGTCTCCTTTGCTCGACGCCCCAAAGGGGACTGCTGCTTCTGCCGCTTTCGTCTCTGCAGGATCGAGCCGCGAGTGGAGTTGCTCAGCGGGCCTGCCTGTGGTCGGCCCTTTGCAGAATTCAGGTCGCCCTTGTTGCACGTGCGCTTAGGCGTCGCCACCGTCTCGGTAAAGTCCTTCGGAGCAGTTGCGGCGTTGCTCGGCTTGGCCTGGCCTAGCCCAGCCCAGCCCAGCCTAGCCTAGCTTGGCCTGGCCTGGCCTAGCCGCGCCGCGCCGCCGCCACGCTGATCCGCCGCGCGACTTCGTTTTGCCCCGCAAGCCCGACTTGCGAGAGAGAGATTCTTTCTGCCAAAGGAAGGAAGCAAGTGAAACAAGGAGACGCGAATGAAGAATAGGACGTGAACAACGCAAAAGACATCGACGGCCCGTGCCACCGTGCGTGACCGCTGATGATGATGAAGATGATGATGATGGAGGACTCGGAGGTGGTGGGGAGCAGGATGCGAAGCAAGCAATCCGAGAAGCTGCAGACAACACAGACAGACGCTCGCAAAGCCGCCGGGGCGCCGCAGACAGCAATGGAAAGAAGCCTCCTTTCATTCGCAAGAGCGTACTAGCTAGGCTCGTGGGGCGGAGGGGGGAAGCTGTGGCCAGGAGATCGCTAATCACCAGCAACGACAGCGCGAACCTCGAGGAAGATGGAGGCCAAAGACCCCGCACCAAGAAGCAGCGATGCAAAGTCTCTGGCAAACGAAGATGATGTCAATTGCTTCGACTGGCTCGTAGAGTTCGAGGAAATAAGCGACCTTGTGGCAGAAGCTGCAGAAATCTCGCAGGTTCCCGCAATGGTGAGCGCTCTGGTTCTTGGTGCCGGAACTTCTGCGCTCAGCGAGGCGCTGGTGAACGAAGGAATCGTTAAAAGTGTACTAAGTCTCGATGTGGAGCAACACTGCATTGACTTCATGGCGCAAAAACATAAAGACGACGACCGCTTGCGCTGGGCCGTGGCGGATGTCACCGACTGGCACGCTGTTGAGGCAGCTACCCAAGGCCAAAGGTTTGACATGGTGGTCGACAAGGGAACGCTCGATGCGCTATTGTGTGCTGGTGATTGCGCTGCGTACCTGGGTACTGTCGCAAGAGCTGCACGGTGCGGAGGAGTGCTCGTTCTCGTAAGTCTTCATGGCCCTTCGTTTGTTCGCAAGCTGCTCCACATGGATACACTTTGGTCTCGCCCTGTCGCATCAACGTGGACAAAGCCGCTATGTAGCCAAGATTCAGCCTTGGAGCGATCCTTTCACGCAACTGTTTTCGCTCGGAACGAATCGTGCGCACCCGAATCTCCCTGCACCTGTTCCGAGGTTGGTCAGTCAATGAACTTCGAGCTGGTTTCGAGTCATCTTTCGGAAGTGCTGGAATGGTACCATCACGAAGCTTGCCCCTTTTTGTCCGCCGATCGGGAAAAGTCCATCAGGGAAGCCTTTGCCTCGAAAGTGGGCTCAAATATGGCAGCGGCACAGTCTGATGAAGTCTCCTCCTATGCTGGAGAACGGCTTTCGTTGCGTCAAACCTACGACCTTCTCTTTACGCCTGAAGAAAAGTCCTGCTACTCGTACGAGTTCTTTCTTCAGGATACAGATGCCTCGCGGCAGATGCGCGAGTTTGACGAGTCCATGTCTTTGGTTGAATCGTTGACGTTTTTGCGAATCAATCAGTAATACGATCGGTGACGCTTCAACGTTGTCAGGCTTTGCGACTCCCCCAAAGATCCCGGAGACGCGTCGTAGACTCAGAGACTAGGCTTCTCAGCAGCTGAAACACTGACAGTTCTCGCCCGTTGCGGTGACGGGTGACAAAAAGCGAATACATTCCAAGATATTTGCTTTCCTGATGTCGCCGCGACGAGTAACCGAATTACTCAAAGAAGACACAAATGTCTACGGACAACTCTACCGAATTCGACATTGGCTAGAGGGTGAGCCGACTGTCAAGATTGAGCAAGTTAAAAATGAATAACCCTCCTATGCTCCCTTCCCTTCCCGCCCTCCCACTATGCCATGTTGCATGTAAGTAAAACAAAATCCACCACGTTTTCTAATGTAAATGAAATTGAAGGGAAACGAAACAGAAAAGAAACAGACGCAGTAAAGGAACACTCTGAGGATCTTGTTCCGCGGCGTATGCGCAAATGCATCCTTCCTTTGAGATAAAAAGTGTGTGAACTCGTGTTTGAGCTCAAAGCAGTCTGACTAAAAACAAAGTTGCCCCTTCATGCTGCTGAGAAGCCAAGGCAATAGCTTCAGCTTACAGTCCAGCGAGTCGAGTGGGCGGATACACACGCAGAGGGCACGCAACGCAGAGCAGGAACTAAAAAGAGCGATCGAGCACAGCCAAGTCACTTGGCCATGTCCTCGAGCAGGTGCTCAATGGCCTGCTCAGCGTCACCATCGCAGCGTAGCAGAGCCTGGATGTTTGCTGCCATGTCAGGAAAGCCCATCTCTTCCATCTGAGCAAGTTGTTCCTTGTATTTGACCTGGGGACTGTCGGGCGAGTCTGCGGGCGCCCAAGGGTTAGGGCCCTTTCGAAGCGAGGCCACGCGCGCGCTATTCTTCGCGACAGCGGCAGCAGCAGCTGCCGAAGTGGCTCCCGTGTTTGCACTGGGGTTCACGTTGTTATTGTTGTTGATGTTCTGCTGCTGCGGCTGTGAGTTTGAGTGCTGACCGCGCGTGGCGCCTGACATGGTTTGCATCATTTGTTGAATGAATTCGGGGGGCACAGGTGGAAGCGAAAAGGGCATGCCGCGCGGAGGTGTCTGCTGGTCGCCTTGACCAGAGCTCGCACCACCAAAGGGAAAACCAGCACCTCCTGCGCCACCAGCTCCTCCGAATAAATTCTGCATCATACCTGCAGCAGGGTTCTGACCGGGTGCAGCGCTATTGCTGCCACTGTTGCTGCCGCCGCTGCCGCCGCCTCCCCACGGATTTGGAATGGGGGCTCCTGCAGAGCCTTCGCCGCCGTTTTCCGCGCCCGCCTCCGCAGATTGCGTGTTCCCCGACGCCGACGAGCTCGAATTCATGGGACCGTCCATCATCGGTGCGACATCCTCGTACATGCGTGCGAGAGCGTTGTATCCACCCGGGAGACTCTCAATATTTGCAATGGCGCGGTCTTGGTTTCGCATGAGCTCGTTCATGAGCGCTGGGTTCCGCGCCGCGTTCATCGTTGTGCGCAAGAGCTCCGGGTCCGAGAGGACCTGCCCGAGTTGTGGATTCTGCTCAATCATGGCGCGAATCTGCGGATTTGCCATCATCATGGACCGCATGAATTCCGGATTGTCGAGCATGCTCTGGAAGATCGGATTGTCCATCATGGCGCCAAGACCCGGTGGCATGCCTGCTGGGCCTGCTGAAGCGGCCATGCCCGGCGTCGGGATGCCGGCTGCCGCTGATCGCGCCTCTGCGCTCGCTCCCGACGCCGCGGCGCCGGCATTGCCGCTGGCGTTTGCCGCGGGCGCCCCGGAGCTCGCCACGAGGTGGATGGCGTCTCCATCGACGATGTTGTAGTGCTCTACCATGAGGTCATCCTTGAGCACGCGGCCCTTGTAGATGAGCCTCTGCTGCTCCTCGGGGACGCCGGCCTGCTCTGCGAGCGCTCTCTTGAGCTCCAGCACGCTCTTGCCCTCGTCGGCCTCTGCGTCGAACTTGGGGCCCGTCGAGCACCTCACGCTCACCCGGATCTTCCTCCCCATCTCGCCCGCCCGCCCGCCCGCCCGCCCGCCCGCGGCCCCGCGCCGCGCCGCGCCGCGCCGCGCCGCCTCGGTCTGCGCGCCGCGCGCCGCTCCGCTTCTCGGGGCTCTGCTCTCCTCCTCTCCTCCTCTCCTCCTCTCGCCGCTGCGCCCGCTGCGCCCGCTGCGCCGCCTCCGCCCGCTGCGCCTCCGCCTGCTGCGCCGCGCCGCGCCCTCGCTCCAGCCGCGCCGCTGCAGCGCGCTCCGGGTCTGCCGCGCGGCTTCGGCCCGAGCCGCCCGCCGCGGCGTGCCCTGCGTCGATGCATCGCGACACATCCAGACCGCCGCAGCGCCCCCTGGCCTCGCCTCCGCCGGGCGCGGGATCGACGCGCGCGAGGCCGAGGCGCCGCGGCAGACCGGCTGCGCGGGGGCGCGGGGGCGCGGCGCGATGGAGGGCGGCGGGCGGCTGACGCTGCAGGCGCTGCTCAAGCTCGTGCTGGTGTCGGAGCGCGCGCGCGCGGAGACGGAGCGCGCGCTGGAGGCGGCGCGCGCGGAGCAGCGGGCGCGCGCCGGCGTGCTCGAGACCTCGGGCGAGCGCGAGCCCGCCGTCAGGTACAGGCCGGCGCGCCTCACGCCCAGACAGCAGGCCGCGCTCGACGACGCCGAGAGCGCCAGGGACGCCCAGGTCGAGACGCTCAGGGCAAGGCTCGAGTTCGAGGAGAAGACCATTGCGGGGTACAAGGAGAAAATCGCTGCCCTTAAGGCTGGCACCACATCTACATCGGCTTTAGCATCTACGTCTGCTCCTGCATCTACATCTGCTCCAGCACCAACATCCGCGACTGCGCCCGCACCGGCATCAACGTCT
This sequence comes from Aurantiochytrium sp. KH105, assembly GCA_003116975.1. Classification (NCBI taxonomy): domain Eukaryota; class Bigyra; order Thraustochytrida; family Thraustochytriidae; genus Aurantiochytrium; species Aurantiochytrium sp. KH105. The sequence continues at coordinate 8,354 of BGKB01000319.1, read as the reverse complement.
GCGCCAGCAGTGACATCAAAGTCTGCACCAGCATCGACATCGACGTCTGCAACAGCACCAGCATCGACGCCTGCTTTGCCGGCCGCGGAAGCTTCCGCACCAACTGCAGAAGTAGCAACAGCCTCAACATCAAATGCAAATGCAGATGCAGATCGTACAAATGCAAATGCAAATAGTACAAATGCAAATGCAGATGCAAATGCAGATGCGAATGCCGATGTCAATGTAGCAAATTCTGCAGAGGATGCAAGAGCTACAGGCATTGCAAAGGTCAACAATGATAGAGCTGGCCCACCTGCTTGAGCCGTTCCAGCAGACCTTGCAAAGCCTTGTCGGCAGCCTCGAGCTGAACCTGCAGCGCCGGCCACGATGAGTCGGGGACGCGCAATTCGCCCGGCGTGCCATCTGCATCTCTAGTGGTCGTTGTCGCCGTGCATAACAATTCGAGATGGAGCTGCAGCCTGTTGTGCAGTGCTTCACTTACTTCGCGCGCAAGTGTCCTCAGTTCGCGCACCTCGCTCGTGGAGGGCGTTGGCGCCTCGAGCCCGTGACTCTTTTCGTGCATACTCATGAGCCCGCGAATCTGCGCTCGCAGAGAACCAATAGTTTCTTCGTATAATTCTTTTTCCTCAGCGTGTGCTGCAATCCGAGCATGCAAAATCTTTGCTTCCACGCGCAGACCCTCCAGTGCCTCGGCATCCTGGGCGTCTTGCCTCGCCAGAGAGGCCTGCTCTGCATCCGCGACTTGCTCCAGTTCGGCACGCAAACCAGCCTCTATTTTTTCCTTAGCGTCAAGCGCATCCCGGAAACTGGCCAACTCCGCCACTTGGCTCGCAATAAGATCGCCAACTTCCTCGCTTTCTCTCACCGCCTCTTTCCAGGTCATCGTTTGCGCGCCTCGTTCGGCACGAAGCCAAGCTGCCTGCACAGCCTGGTGACAATGATTCATGCTTTTCGTTTGCGCACCGCATGAGCGAATTTCTCGCTGCACGAACGAAGTCTGCGCACCTGCTTCGATCATCACGGGCTGAAGTGCAGAATGTTGCATTGCCACTTCCCTTGTTGTTGGCAATTTCGAAGTGGTCAAAAAGTCTTCAGTCTGCGCGAATTTACTCGAGCTTTCACCCACAATTAGGAGTTCGGGCTCGCAAACTTGCTCCGTTCGCTTTTGCATTTCTCGAAGATCACCCTCTAAAGAACGGACGGTCTTCTGAAGCTCGCAAATCCGTGCCGCGGAAGCATGAAGACGGTCCTCGGCCATTCGAGCGCGCTCGTCTGCTGCCTCATCCGTTGGGTGCGAGTGTGGCGTCTGGGTCGAGGCGACAGCGCGCGAACCTGAATGACTTGCTCGCAAAACTCGGACCTGGGTTTGCGTGGAAGCGTCCGCTTGACGAGCCGACTTTGTTGCGCTTGATAGGTGCCGAATTTTTCCCATGCGAGCTCGCAAATCTCGGACTCTGCGTACGGCGTCCGCATCGCTGGAGGACGCCAATGCGTCGTGATAAAGGTCCCTTTCCTCTTCAGCTTGCGCGAGTGCACGATTGGTCTCCTCAAGAGCAGTCTCCAAAGTACTACACTTGAAATTTGCGTCTTTGCATGCGTGCCAAACGTGTGCGAACCCCGACAGAGCGTCCAAAAGGACTCCGAGATCGACACTAGCTTGGGTATGAGATTGTATGCGCCCCACGCGCTCTTGTGGGCCTCCTCGCGCTGCAACAGCAAGAGCATGTGTAGCTTCCTGATCAAGCGCGCGTCGCAAACCATCCATTGCTGCCTGGTTTTGGAAATGATCTGAGGAAGCATTATAGCGCGCGAGAACCTGCTGAATGTCCCGATTCTGATCTCCGGCCGCCAAAGCTTCTCTATCAACATGCGCACGAAGTTGCCGAACAGCGAGAGCCTCGTTTGCGTTCAACTCATGGCGAAGATTGTGCAAGCTTAGAATGTTTGCTTTCAGCTCCGAAATTCGTTCCGCCAAAGCGAAATTCCCCGCCGCACTGCGCTCGGAAGGGCTTGCACCAGGCTCTAGCCTGCGCAGAGATCGCGCTTTCCGAAGAACACCTTGGCTGCGGTCGTCCTCGTGGCGCTCCATTCCGCTCAGGGAGAGAGATTGGGGGCGGCCCAACAAAACGAGCCCGCTTTGCCCGTGCAGGTCTCCAACGCAGAGACAGGGATAGGGACAGGGACGGGGCGGCTATTGTGTGTCCACCTATTTTCAATGACTGGGCCGAGATGAGCCACGCTTGTTGGTGTCTCAGCCCCGGGTCACGGCCACTGCCAGTACCACCTATTAAGGCAAAAAACGGATAGAATTGCGCAACTCAAAATTCCACATTCTTCGATTTTTTTTTGACCCAAAGAAGCTGGTGACTTACAATTTGAAGAGCGCTTTGACTTGTAGATGTAGGTGAAAAGCATGAATGTCTGGCTGGTGAGATGCGCAGAATCTATCAAAGACCAGCACGCACTTGCCAAATTTGACTTTTACTCTACTTCCTGGTGAGTGTGCTGTGTTCTTTCATGTCTCACTGTCAATTTTTTTTAAAAAAAAATATGTTGAAAGGCGAATTGTATGCAAAAGGGTTGGCTGATTCCACAGCGACATGCAGCAAAAATTGTTTAACCCTAGTAGCCGGCAACGTTGTGCATTTCCGCACGCGAACAATCGCGCCCTTTCTTGCCAAGTATAAGGACGCGAGCTTTGTGCTTCTCTGCGCGCGGGGACAACGGCCCGAGTACGATGACATCATCCATGGAATTCGTAGCACAACAACAAATGGTAATCGAGCATGGCGCAGACGTTACGTCAAAAGCAAAACTATCGTGAGAGGCTTATCGTGTGCACTTCGAAGTCATCTCTCCGTGCTTTGCCACAAACACTCCGACCAGGGGCGCCCTGCAGCAAAATTGTTTCGCGCCTGCAAAAGGTGGTATGGTATACGACACGCACGGCAGCTTTATCCGCGCTTGAAGGAGTGCTTCTACAAAATCAAGGCTCCCCCCGTGGCCGGGGTCGAGTCCTTTCAAAGATGTGACATGCGTCAAGTCCACGGTATTCGATGATGAAAATTGAAGCCTTGTGTTGACCAACCTCACTTATCAGCTCACTGTGGCCCCAACCTCCTCAACCGTTTCCGCGCCAAGAGCCTCATTCGAAGATTTTGAGAGAGGGAGGCTCTGCCAGAGTCCAATAAGGCCGACTCACAGCGATTCCTACCCAGGCCTAGGCCCAACCGGACATAAAAATGCAGAACAAGCACACAAACACTGCAGGTTTGCGCGCGCCACTAGTCGGAAAGGAAAATGCAAAAGAACCAAAGGAATAGGCTTACTCTGCTTTGAGTGGTTCGGTTTTGGAATGATGTTGAACAAAGAAAATCAACCCGCCAGTGCCACAGTGACTCGGACTCGAGTCACGGTCCGAGTCGAGTCCCCGCCATTTCTAACGGATCTGTCGCGTGTGTACTATGCATGAAAACGTGTCGCGCGCTGTCTCCGCGTCGGTGCCTGTTTCCCAAGAGCAAGCAGCCAGATAGAAGGACAGAAACCTCGATGCGCCAAGCAACGAATCGCGGCGCAAGATGAGCTCGCAAGCATCGTCGCGGGCGAGTTCGCGCGGCAGCTTGCTGAGCAAGAGCTCCGTCGAGTCTGCTCGAAGCGGACAGTCCGCGGGCAGCACAAACTCTGACAATGTCCGCGTAATCGTGCGTTGCAGGCCGCTGAGCGAAAAGGAGGCCGACCAGGGCGAAGACGAGGTCGTCGAAGTCGAGAGCGGGGACACCGTTCGTCTTGAGCTTGGTGCGCTTGGGGCGTCGAGGACGCAAAAAAAATTCCGCTTCAATGCGGTCATGGGACCAGAGTGCTCGCAGACCCAGTTCTTTGAAACCTGTGGCGTCAAAGCCTTGCTCGAGTCTGCTCTTGATGGCTACGCAGCCACGGTCTTTGCGTACGGTCAGACGGGGTCCGGAAAGACTTATAGCATGAGCGGCTACGAGGAACAGATCGCCGAAGATGCTTACCAAGGCGACGCACAATCGGACGGCCTCATTCCGCGCTCAATGAGCTACATCTTTTCTCGCATTCGACAGCTCAAATCAAATGTGCGGCTCAAGGCGTCCTTTTGCGAAATATATAATGAGCAGGTGTACGACCTGCTCAATCTCACAACGGCAAGTCTGCCCGTGCGCTGGAAGCCAGGAAAGGGATTCTTTGTCCAGGATCTCTTTGTTGTGGAGTGCCAAACCCTCAGCGATATCATGGAGGTTGTCTGCGAGGGTCATCGCAATCGTCGCGTGGGATCGCACGAGCTCAACAAAGACTCTAGCCGAAGCCACAGTATCCTTACCTTGAACATTGAGACGGAGAGCTCCGATCCTGACGACGGCCATGCGGTCGTCAAGTTTGGCAAAATCGTCTTTTGCGACCTTGCTGGCAGTGAAAGACTCAAGGACACCAAATCCGATGGCATTACGCTCACAGAGACAGGAGCAATCAACAAGTCTCTCTTTGCGCTCAGCAACGTCATTTCCGCGCTCACCACCTCGGCGACCTCGGGTGCCGCGTCACTGAGTTCGGCGTCAAGCTCTTCGCCATCCTCGTCTGGAGCTTTGACAGCGCACATTCCGTATCGGGACTCCAAGCTCACCAAGCTCCTCATGGACTCGCTGGGTGGCTCAAGTCTCACCCTCATGATCTGCTGCTGCTCCCCTGCAGCGGCATATGCTGACGAGACCTTGAGCACGCTGCAGTATGCGCATCGCGCATCAAAGATTCGGAACAGACCCACTGTCCATCTCGACGGGAAGGAGCAGCTCATCAGTCGCCTGCGCGAGGAGATCAAGCACTTGCGCGTGGAAAATGCTTATCTTCGAGAGCAGCTCGCCACAGCAAGACCGACCTTGGAAAACTCCCCGTCGGTCGCGCACAGTGTCTTTACTGTCGCAACGGGCGGGAGAGAGCGAAGTGTCGGCCCAGAGTCTTCCTCGGAGCGCCTGAGCGAGGCAGGGCTGCCACAAATTGCGCGAAGTGGAACAAGCAACGAAGCAGAAAGCTCGCATTTGATTCCTCCGGGGCTCAACATCTCGCAGTCATTTGGTGGCAGCGGCAACGCTTCCTCTTTGCCGCCCTCAGGACCCTCATCGCCCTTGCGCGGCCGCGGTTCAGGATCGCCAAAGAAGGCTTCGCTTTTACGCCGACAACAGGAGCAGCAGCAGCAGCAACAACAACAACAACAACAACAACAGCAGCATCGATCGCATGCGCAAGCGATGGTACCCATACCCAATCACCAGGACAGTGGCCATAGTACCGAGCACGTGATTGCGAGCTTTGAGCGAGAGATTGAGCGGCTGAAAGCTGAAAACCGTGAGATCCGTACACGTGAATTCATGGCCGACAGAAACTGCCAAAACGCCATGATTGAGAACGAAAGGCTCACGCAAAAGCTTGAGCACCTGGAAGAAGTCTTTGTGCATGAACCAAATCCTTCCGGCTCGCGCAACGAGCACGAACAGCTGTACACTGCTAACCTGCGATTACAACAGCAGGTCGGCCACCTCAAGGCACTCCTGGCGGACTCAAACCATACGTCAGACGCAGATCTTGAACCCTTACGATCCGAGAACGCCTATTTACGAGACACTATTGCGCAGCTGCGCAAACGTGAGCACTCCTTGCTTCGCGAGCTGCAGCAGCGCCCTTCCCGGCGACCCGAGGCAAGGACAATCATTGAAGATGCGGAGCGCAAAGATAGCGATAGATCGTTCCTCTTTAGTGGAGAAAACTCATTGTAGACTAAACTAAGATTCAGGGCAGGTGATTCTTATTCTCAAAAATTTAAGCATGGGTCAAAGACGATCGGAGAGGTAGGCAAGGGGAGCTTAGCCTAACTCAAAAGTAAGTCCTTGCTCCTTCTTGATTGAGAGCTCTCAAGCTCGCTGGATTGGATCTTGTCACGAATCGATTCCACCATCTTTCGCACGCGCACAATTTCGTCCTGGAGCTGCGCGAGATCAACAGACCCGGACTCAGGGGCATTAATACCGTCAGTGGTTGCTGCTGCCTCTCGCTTGCGCGCATTAACGAGTTTCTTGATGACCTGGACAATCTTGGTGCGAAAGGCAAGTTTAATGACGTGCCTCTTGAAACTGCGCTGCGTTTCTGGAAATGCTTCTGACTTGAATATATCCATGAGCGCTTTCTTGCTGAGCTTGTGCACTTCCACAAACGTACATGAGAGGCAGTGGTACCGGCGTCTAGCATTAGTCATGATCATGTCCTCGCCAATAGTATCACCTCGCGTGAGAATGACCTTTTCAGCTGCGCTAAGTGTCGAGGAAAGGTCTACTTGGCGAATACGCTGCGTATCGGAAGACTGCTCGCTGCCTGAACCGGTACCTGGCATATCGTCATCCAACTCGATCGCCTCTGGCTGTGTAAAATACGACTTGTTCATCATAATGACTCCGCGTTCAATAATGTAAAGCTCAAGAGATATTTCACCAGGTCTGATGATTCTTTCCTGAGGAGGAAAGATGCCATGAACAAGTGCCGCGCCGAGCGCAGTCACGAATGCGCGTCTCTCAAACTCACTCGCACAGTGAATAAAAGGCAGCAGCACGACCCATTTTGCATTGACTCGACGAAAAATCTCATCGCGCATTTCTGGAGACATTTCATGAAGAAGCTGTCGATAGTGTTCGTTGCGGTACTGTTTTGCCGTATAGTGAAAGTACCCCCGGACCTTGATACGAAGGTCGTTGGGCAGGTTTTGCTCGTCCATGTACACGTTAATATCATCGATTTTCCGGTGCAAGTGTGCTGTGATCTCCCCCATGCTAGCCACAAGACCGCACACGGAACCAACAATGTATGCGTACGCTGCGCCGCCAACCATCATGGCGATGATCGCCACCCATCGCTCAAGCGTCGTCTTGGGAACCACGTCGCCGTAGCCGATCGTGGTAACTGTCATGACGGCCCAGTAGAGAGCAGCATTGTACTCTTCTCCAATATTCACGGGTCGATCTCCGAAATAAGCCTCGACCCACGACTCCGTTGCGAACTCGACATCGTCTCCCTCGCCAAGTCCGCCGCTACCAGTCTTCCTTGCCACGAGCCGAAAAAGGCAGGCCAGCCAGTGTGAGAGCAGGAGCATGTACAAAACGAATTTACAGAGCGTGAGTGTCCCGTAGTTGATACTCATGTGCGTTTCCCAGCGCTTGAGAACCCGGCTTGCGCGAAAGATGCGCAAGAGTTTGGTGAGGCGGATGAGCCGAATCATGCGCACCATTTCAAATGGTAGAACCGAGACAAGGTCGATGAGAAACCAGGAACGCATGTAGTGAAAGGCGATGCTTGGATGGTCGTACATCCAAGATCCATTGGGCGCCTGAAAGGGCGTAATAAAATTCAGGAAAATGTCAATACAAAAGATGACATCAATGGAGCGATTGAGGACGGTCAAGCCAATGTTGGGCGACTGAAGAAAGGAAACCTCAAAGGGCGTGACGATGGAGACGACCAAGAGCGCAACGATGACCACGATATCCCATCGATTTCGAAAGAGTCCACTAGGGCTAATGAGGAATCTGGAAAACGGGGACGAGGGCTCAGAGGCCTGCAGAGAGGCTTTGCGCAGCACTGCATCCTCATCTGCCACGCGCTCGAGTTTGGTTAGAATCTGCTCACTCACTCTCCGGTCCGCGACTTTATCTGCCAGGGCTGAGAGCTTGCGTTTCGTGGATGCGTGCAGGTTTGCTTCGCCGAGTGGCGAGATCTTGCGGGAGGCCATCATGTGCGATGTCCGGGAGCCCCGTGAAACATTGGATGGTTGACGGATCATCTTTACCACATCCGCCGCAGGCTTTGCGGCCGATATGGGCTCGGAGACGAACTGTTCTTTCCGTTTGAGACTGCTGTCAATATTTTCGTCCCATGCGACTTGGGGCGCGGAGGCGTGCTTCATGTTTACCACGGTTTCCTTTTGCATCTTGGCTGATTTGTGAGTCGCGCAAGATTGCGTCGGCTATCGAGGCGGAACCCTTTGTCTGTCCTGTGTCCGGCAGCTGAATGTGAAGCAATCTGTAGGCAGTTGCAAGCAGTGAGATGATGATTGCCTTGCTCGATCGATCGATCGATCGACCGATCGACCGACCGACCGATCGGCCGACCGACCAACCGTCCGTCCAGGCCAGTGGCCCCCACAAGCTGCAAGTGAATCGATGAAGGTGATCGCTGCACCCTGCGCCCGAGCGGCGCAATGTGGCCTTGAAGCCAAGGAGGCTGGCTATTGCCTCGATACGTAGGTCCGTGTTTGCTTTGCAAATTTCTGCTGGCTGTTCCCGCTTGCCATC
>BGKB01000318.1:0-28325 GCA_003116975.1 Aurantiochytrium sp. KH105 | reverse complement strand
CGTTGCAAGTCCTGTAAGCGACACCTCAAAGCAGCCCCTGACACCGGATCTCTGCTTCGACGACAACGTGGGCCTGGAGCAGCTGCTCAAGGTTGCATCTCGATTCGTCCCCGAAGCCCCGGTGCCCCCGCCCGGTCTTGACTGCGCCTTTGTGGCTGCGCAACTGCCTGGCTGTGAGATCCCCTCTGACGTGCTCAAGCGAATGCCCGTCGCCAAGGGCGTCCTTCGCAACCTGTGCGCTCAATCATGCTCCCATGCATGCCGCAATGAGCTCTTTGTGTCGAAGCGTTTCTGGGGAAGGCTTGTGAACGCATCCGAGACCTTGCTGAGTATTACTTTGCAGTATGACACCATGAACAGCAGATTAGCAGGAGACAAGGCGCGCCGGATAAAGTCCATCATCGAGAGCCCGGCCTTGTACTTGGGCCGACGGTATACCTGGGAGGACGCGGGCGCCATCCTGAGTGGGGACCTAAGTGTTGCCAGCTCGCAGCGTCTGCGCGAGGCAAATCTCGACGACATTGATCTCATGTGGCGCGACAAGTTCCACACGATGATCGCCCTTAATGGAACGACGACTGCGACACAGGCCCTTATTCGCGTTCACCCTCCTTTTCAGCCGTACAATGAAGCCGCGCACCCGTGGATCAACCACATGCACGACGCCATGAGCGCCGCGGGCTTCAACGACAAGGAGGAGGATTTCCGCTTCTTCTTTGGAGGGGCTGCAGTTCGGCTATTCGACCAGGTTGACCAAGTGTACACGGACACGCCGCCTGTCATGCTGACGGCAGTCATTCTCACGGTGCTGGGTACGAGCGTTGCCGTCTTTCAGTCACTACTTCTCGGTCCACGTCTGCTTCTCACTATTGCTCTTACACTGGGCCTTGTCTTTGGCTTTATTGTGCTTATTTTCGAAGACCTCAAAGCCAGCCCTGAGGCCGCGGGCCTTTACTGGATCGTGCCAATTCTCGGGGTGCCCATCATGGTGGGCTGCACCCTTGATTACGACTCTTTTGTTGTGGCCCGCATCTTTGAAATGCGTCTCGCCTCTCTCTCCACTGAGGCTGCTGTCTTTGCGGGACTGCAGGAAACTGGTCACGTGATTACGATTGCCGGCATCATCATGACCGTTGCATTCGGATCTATGTGTCTGTCTGCCATTCCTGTTGTCCAGCAGATTGGAGCCTTGCTCGTGGCTTGCTGCTTGCTCGACACTTTTATTGTGCGCAGCTTGTTGGTCCCTTCACTCATGCTCGTCGCTGTTGAACTGAATTGGTTTCCGAAGAAGATGCCCGAAGTCAGCGTCACAATGGACATGCTCAGGACAGCTGCTGCATCGATGCGCCGCCGTCGTCGCCGTCAAGAAAATCGAAGTTCAACACGGGACTAGCGGGGCCAGCACTTCTTGCGATGAAATAGCGTCGATAATCTTTACCGTAAAAAAATGTCCACTGGCCATGCGAAAATGTGCGCACGGTTGCGACAGAGAGAGGACAATTTTTCTTTTCTATTTCGTATGTATTTCGCTTTTCAACCTGCCACTCCCAACATTCATGTTCTACGCGAGCAGTTCTTTGTTTGTTCTTTTTGTGTATGATTTTTGGTATGCAGTGCTGAGCAGAGCAGAGCAGAGCAGAGCAGTGCAGTGCAGTGCAGTGCAGTACGTGTGGAAGAATAGGGATATCACTTCTGGCTCGTGCTTGGCGAGGCAATGTTCTCCGAACGAAGAACGCGAGCCAGCCAACCAGCCTATATGCTTTGTCGCTCGCCAATGACTCCAACACACAATTAGGATGCTTTGGCAAAGAGAGTCTTGACCCAGGCGGCCTTGGCTCCGTACGAAGTCCGAAAGTCAGATCGCCGCGAGATGCATTCATACAAGAGACGGGGCCGAACCAGCGAAAGACCACCCTCGCGGTCAGAGATAAGTTCGTGCAAATTGGAAGGCTGTACAATAAAAAGCTGCGAGATGAGACGGAGTTCATCCCAGGTTTCCACAACGTCCGGGATCTCGCTGCAAAATGGATTGTTGGTGAAAACTTTGCCAAGTGTGCCAATGTCCTGTACAAGCGTAAAAGACCCATTTACAGACACCTTTGCTCTGCGCAATGTGCCCAGCAAAACATCGCGGCCCAAGTACGAAAGCCTCACGAGACCAATGCGGCGTGCTTCTAGGTTGGACAAACGCGAGATCCGGTCAACATAGACCGCGAGTACTTCAACGCATGCCAGGCACCACCGTGTCGTGCGATCGAAGCGGACCTCTGCGCCTTCTTTCGGCGCATAGTCGGTCTTTTCCCATAGTGTTAGCGCACAAGCCTGAGCCTGCACGCATGCATTATTGAGAAGTGCGTCAAGACCATCGGCGAGAATTGACTCGCACAGGCTAAGCCTGTTGTTGAGGAAGGCTTGGCAGACACTGACAGCGTTTGGCGATTTTGACAGCGACGGGTACACTACATCGCGCCAATACAACAAAATTTGCTCGAGCATCTCCTCTGCGTTTTGACTCGATACGAGATAAAGGTCAAGCGCTCGAATAGGAGGCTCAAGGCTTGGTTCCTCGTCTGTTTCGGACGCTTGCGCCACCGAACGGCGACGTTTCGGTTTCTGAGAAACTGCAGCAATGGTGGATTTGATGCTTGCATTTGCGGTGGCTAGCGCGGGCAGAACTTGCAAACGGTGCACGACGCGCGAGGCTCCAACGACGTAGGCCTGTTCATGGTCATCGAAGAGGTCCATCTCCTCTGCGAGAGCCTTGAGCATGGACGAGCCGTCTGCCTCTCGAAAAGGAGCTGGGGAAACAATGGTCGAGTGAACGGTCTGAAGTAATGGAATGAGCGTGGCTTCAAAGAAGCGCTCGCAGAGACTCTGGAAGAGGCGCTGGGCCGCCTCGTAAAATTCTCGATTATCATTTGCGACCGCCAAAACAACACTTTCGACGGCGAGGCGCGCGCCGGCAGAGCCCTGTTGCTCTTGCTGTTGTCCATGCTGCGCCGGAGAAAGCGGTGAAGACCAGGACGAGCCGTTCTCGTCACCGTCCTCGCGTCGCGGACCCAGGAGGTCAACGCAGCGCTTATGGGCTTCATAGGCCCACCGAATTGCTTGGCCCGGGACACCGCGGAGTTCGGTGAGAATACCCTCGAAAGAGTCTTCGCGTAGGGGAGGAGGAATTCCGGCAATAATGTCCTCGATGTCTCCAAGTCGCCAGCTGCGACCGTCATCTGTGGCTTTTGCCAACGCCGCCACATCGACCTCCAAAAGATCCTCTTGCCAATTTTCTTGAACATCAAGAGTGTCTACGACGATAGAAGCCTCGTCAAAGTTTTTGTCAAGCGAACGCACATGTCGAAAGAGTCGGCGAAGAGCCAATATGGCGTCCTCCTCATACATGGCGCGCATTGCCGCCTCGTCGGTTTCGCCAAATTCGGCTTGCCCGCTGGCGCCCGAAGAAGAAGCGGCCTTGGTCGAGCTCGAAACTTGCGCTCCTTGAACCGGCTCCGGAGGCGCGCGCTGTGGCCGCGACACACCGGGTGGAGGTTCAAGGTCGGGAATGACAACGCGGACAAAATCGAAGGGCATAATCGCGTAGAGGCGCTTTGAAATCCGCTGCGAGAAGAGTTTCTCCTCGCGGTCTGCGTACTGGGCCGTAAAAGGCTCAAAGACAACGCTGACCTGCTTGTGAATAATTTCGACGTCGAATTTGAGTTTTTGCTGAAGCGAGGCGTCTGAAATGGAAGACGCCGCGTTTTCATTCGAGTGTCGCCCGCGATCGTGTGCAGCAGCGTCATGCGTAGGGTTGCCGGATTGCGCAAGCGCTTGCTGTTGCTGCTGTTGCCGCTGCTGCTGGCGTTGTTGCTGCTGCTGCTGCTGTGAGGCGCGAAGGCCACGAATGAGCTCTTGCACCAATACTTCGGTCTCCTTGTGCGCAGTAAAGAGAATTTGGAGAAACTCGTTGTGTGCAAGCTCCCCGCCTCTGTGCTTTGGAAAGAGAAAGTCTTGAAGCGTAGGCTGCAGCCCAAAGACCGAGTCATTAAAGAGACGCGTGACGAGGAGAGCAAAAATCTCGTGCATGTGCCGCGGAAAAACCTTGGCAACGGCAACATGCGTAGTGCGTACGACGCTGCGAATTTGTGTGAAAAGGTGGGCAAGATTGTCCCGAAGCGCACTATTACGAAAGCCAATCGAGCGTTCTCGTGCCGCGAGCAAGGGGTTGAGACTGTGATAAATGAACCTTTGAAAGAGGTTCTCCGGCCCTTGCTTGTGACGAAAATTCTCGAGGATGGCGTCGGCGCACTTGCGCATCTTGAGCATGTCCCCGTCCGTCGCGGCGCGATCAAATTCGTCAAGGAGACCTGTGAGAACCCTGCCGCTCATTTCCGCGACTTGCTTTACGCCGCGCTCAAGACCAGGCACAGTGAGATCGAGTGTGATGTCCTCGAGATCATGAATGTATGGCGCAGCGTCGGTGAGTGTGCGCGGAAAGTCGGTAAAGAGCGGCGAGGTGACTTCAGTTTCGTGGGCAAATTCAGCAAAATACATGAGCAGCTGTTGGGCATGCGCGGCGCGACTCTTGACCATGTCGAGGTGCTCGAGACGAGAGCCGATGCCTATTGCAGATTCAGATGCGCGACCAAATTTGCGTTCGAGCGTGCGAAATTGGCGCGCTACTTTTTCTTGAACTCGCGTCTGCTCCTGCGCAATGTTGCGGAGCTCCTTGGAGAGAGCCTCATTTTCGATGCGGGATCGTTCGATTCGCTTACCGACTGCGTTATCCATCTGCTCTACCTTGCGGATGGACTCGTCAAGGTCAAATTGGAGACCGTCGAGATTGTCAAGAAGAAAGTCGAGTTCGTCCACTTCAAGGTTTTGGGAACAGATGCCATCGACAAAGCTAAGAGCATCAAAGTCTGGAACCACAAAGGTCGTGAGACCAAACGTATCGGGGGCGTCAGACCGAAGCTCGTCTCCAGACGCTTGGCCTCGTATGGCAGTCCTCCTTGGAATTCCTCGTTGCGTCGCACGCTGGCGATTCAGTTTACCATTGTTGTCATCGTCGTCATCGTCCTCCTCCTCCCCGTCGTCATCGTCGTCGTCGTCGTCCTCCTCCTCCTCCTCGTCTTCATCTTCGTCATCGTCGTCTTCACCGTCTTCGTCCTCGTCCTCGTCGTCCTCGTCTTCGTCCTCGTCCTCGTCCTCATCTTCGTCGTTCTCGTGGACGTTGTCGATGTTGATGTTGATGTCGTCTTCGTGGTCGTCGACCTCAACTTCTTTCTCGTTGGCCTTGGTGGGTCTGCCTTCCTCTTCCTTGCCAGGCGGGCGATGCCCTGCCAGAGGAGCGCGGGCCCCTTTGCGAGCCTGCTGTCTGGGTGCGGCGTCCGCCATGGCCGCCACGTGGTGGAGAGAGACTGTAGGTTGTTTGTCGCGTCGTATCTTTAGTTGGTCAGTCTCAGGTCCTGAAACACCAACAACCAACTGCAGCTTGATCGCAACCAACTTGTGCCTTTTAATTTTAAAAAAGAGCCCAGTGCCAGAGATAGAGAGAGGCGGATTCAACTCGCTTTGTCCCTGCAGGAGGAGCAAGTACGTTGTTTGAGGCAACGAAAGCGATGCAACAACATAAATTCGCAGATTCCTAGGAGCTTCAACGAATGTCACGTAAATGAACAGCTACAAGAACGCTTTCTTGACTTTAGACTAAAATTTTGTTCAAGTGATTTTCGATTGACCACAGATAACAGAAGAAGGAAAAGGAGAAGAGAAATCGAGCTCACGTATGAGAGGAGTGACGATGAACGACAGCGTTGAGAATCTTTGACGTTGGCCATATCGTTAGAATGCGAGATGACAGCCAGCTGTAACACTCTTCTTTCTTTTATCTTACGTCTTTGCGTACGTAAGCCAAGCCATCCAAGAATCGTCTTTGACTTCCATTTCGAAAAAACATCGTGGGTCATCTTTTCCTCCGCGAAAGGAAGTCGACGCAAGTCTTTGCAATCATGATCTCGGCAGACTTTTCGATGAAAACTCGCTGAGCTCATAAAATCTTGGTTGAAAGAATACTGCGAAGGGAACTCATTATATCAAAGAACGATGCTGTCACTGGACCACGTTGTGGGAGCTGCGATCGCTGTTATCTTTCATATCCGCTGTGGCGCCAAGACATCGTCTCTCGGCATTGCGTGTTCCAAGCTTAGAGCGTATCCGCGGAGCGCGCGATTATTTGTCGATTTATTTTCAAAACCGTGCCACATTACAAATGGATAGTAGTGTTGGGGTATCGCCTGCTTGTAAAGCGGGAAAACGAGCGTGCTGTTCAAAGCTTGATCGTTAAAGCCTTAAAAGCAGCTTGAACCTTGTGTTGTCACAAGCAAAGCAAAGCAAAGCAAAGCAAAGCCAAGCAAAGCAAAGCAAAGCAAAGCAAAGCAAAGCAAAGCAAAGCAAAGCAAAGCAAAGCAAAGCAAAGCAAAGCAAAGCAAAGCAAAGCAAAGCAAGGCGGCACTTGCTTTTGCATACTCGCTTTCGCTAACCGTGCGCCGTTTCTTCCACCCATCGAACACCAGCTTCTCTTTTCGCACACACTACCACTCGTATACGCAAAGTCTTCAGCCGTGGCGCCTCGATAGTGGGTCGCATGAGCGTTCGCCCACTTGTTTGACAGGCCCCAAGTTCGCAGGCAGAGAAGGCGTTGCAGCACGCCCCAGCGACGGGGCGGGTGCCCTATCGCCCTACTCTTCTCGTCGCCCACCCCTCCCTGCCTGCCTCCCTCGGTGCCGCCCTCTCTCAATGACGTGGTCCGAGCCCCCAGCTAGCCTCGCTCGCACTTTTGGCGTGACCGTGGCCATGGTGGCTGTCGTCGCCGTTTCGCTCCTCTTCTGCTGCTCCGGGCAGGTCGACGGACCCGTGGCCGCTGCCACGCCGCGCGATGCCTTGCCTTGCCTTGCCTTGCCTTGCCTTGCCTTGCCTTGCCATGCGCGGCCGGCCCGGCCTAGCGAGCGACTGCGAGCATGAGCACGCTCGTCTCGGTCGCCGCCGAATTGGGTCTCTCTCTCTCACGTCAGTCAGCCAGTCCCTTCCTGCCTGGCGTCTCAGGCCGCATAGTCACGTGCGGCCATGGCGGCCGATCGAAAGTCCCGGCACGTCGCGGCAAGTAGGCCAAAACGTCTCTCCCAAGTCGCCGACACGCAAGGAGCGCGCAACAAACAGAACAAGCAGTCCACGATCGCCTTCATCGAGCAGGGCGGCCGGCGGGAGGCGCGCGACTCGACTCGACTCGACTCGACTCGGCGCGGCGCGGCGCGGCGGGGCAGGGGCCGCAGAGCCCGAGCCCGAGGCCTGCCTTCGCGAGGAGAAGGCAGGAGGGAGGAGGACCTGCCGAGGACGTCAGGTCCGCGCGAGGCGAAGGAGGCGGGAGCATGGCGGGAGGGACGCTTCGCGTGTATGCTCTCGCGGCCGCAGCCGTCCTCGCGGCGCAGCAGTCAAGGGCAGAGGCGACAACCTCGACGACGGCAGCAGGAGTCTTCGTCTCGTGCGCGGTGAACGCGTCCGAGACGACGCCGATCGAAGTCGCGAGCGCAGAGCAGCTAAGTGAACTGTGCTCTGCAGCTTGCGAGCTGCAGCTCGACGAGGAGCAACAGGTGGGGGAGGCAGACGAGGCAGACGAGGCAGGCGAGGAGGACCAAGACACAAATCGAGAGGACAATGTCCCCCTGGCCTTTGGCCTGGTAATCGCCGCAGGATTGTCCACTTCGGTGGGGGCTGCCTTCGTCTTTTGCGATGGTGTGGTGACGCGAGCGAACCGCTTTGTACTCGCCGGGTCCCTTGGCTTCTCTGCCGGCGTCATGCTGTACGTTTCGCTCATTGAAATTTTTGTCAAGGCCGTGGACGAGTTTGTGGCGTGCGAGTGCCTTTGGGAGCACGAGAACCCGCTGGCACCAGCGCGTATTATGACGACCATTGTCTTTTTCCTCGGGCTCTTGTTTTTCCTTTGCCTTGACGCAGGCATTCACCACATTCAACATCTCAGTTCTCTCAGGAGCGCCAAGGGTGACAAGGGCGACCATGTAGAAAGCTCGAGCACGTCCACGAGCACGGGAATCGCGCGTCCCACGAACACCTGGCGCAGCGGACCGTCACCTGGCCGCACTGAGATGGCGAGCAACGGCGACGCTAAAGAATGCCCGTCCCCCTCACCTGCAAGCGGCGGGACCCGAGAAAATGCCGACTCGGAACTCGTGGAGCTTGCGATCATGGATGCGGCGCCATCATGCCCCGAGGGGAATCCTGAACAAGTTGACCTGGAGTTGGCCGAACGCCACAAGCAGATGCGGGCCGCAGCGCCTCCAAGCGTTCGCTTCACATCGATGAACGAGGACGACAGCGGAAATGTCTCCATTGAGCAAGCAGCCCGCATTGGACTTGAGCGTTTCAGGGCATCCGATGAGGTCATGGCTGAAAACAATCCCGTGTCCGTTTGTGAGCATAGTACGCAGCAAGCAACGGAAGGGGATACGCAAAAGCGAAATGCGGAGAGTCTTCGGCGGCGACGACGCGAGCTTGAAGAACTTGCCCGTGAGCATTGCAGCCACGGCCACGGGCATGGACAGCATCATGGACATGGACATGGGGATCGTGCCGTAGCGCACGATGAGCATGACGAGGAAAAGCTGCGAAGCATGGGATTAATGACGGCAATTGCAATTGGACTGCACAATTTTCCCGAGGGCCTTGCAACCTTTGTGGCTACTTTGGCAGACCCAACAGTCGGTGTGGGTCTGGCTGTTGCAATTGCAGTTCATAACATTCCCGAAGGTCTCTGCGTGAGCATTCCCATTTATTACTCGACAGGAAATCGTGTGCGCGGCTTTCTTCTCGCAACGATTTCTGGATTTGCAGAGATTGTCGGAGCCTTTTTGGGCTGGGTCGCTTTGGCGAGCACTTTTTCAAGCGAGGCTTATGCGTCTCTTTTTGCGCTCGTGTCGGGCATGATGGTCGCCATCGTCATGAAGGAGCTCATTCCAACCGCGCACCGCTACGATCCGCAGGATCGAATTACGACCGTGACCATTTTTATGGGCATGGCCATTATGGCAGTATCTCTCTGCCTATTCTTGCTCTAAGCGCACGGTGTTCATTGGCTACCTTTTCTTATTTTCTTTTCACAGTAGGTAAACACGTGCGCGCTGCGGCCGTTTCCCATCAAAAAGTAGGACCTAGGCCTAGTTTCGAAAAGTCAGACATTTTGGCGCTCGATCTGAATGATCCAAGTCACAGTTAATCGAGATTTTGCGTTGTTAAGGTTTAAATTTCACGAGCGAAATCGCCTTGGTTGGATGCAAAAGTGAACGTAGCCATCGGTTTCATCTTGGAGTTGCATTGATAAAAGAGATGACCTGATCTCATGAGTAGCTCACGTTGTCAGCTGCAGCTCGTTTAGTGAGTCAGTGTGGCATCCACTTTTATAGCATACGAGCCGTCAGTGGCCCCCACCAATTGACATTAGAGTTTTCGCTCTGGTGTCCATTCTGCACGTGCCCAACCCCAAGCATGATCCGCGTGAAGAGAAAGAAAGCTTCACAGAAACCAGCCAGCCAGAGCAAGATAAGCTTGCCCTCGTACGGCTGGTGGTGGTGGGGAAGGATTGCATCCGTCACCTCTGTGTATTTATATGTTGTGAAAAGCGTCCTTTCCTTCGCGCGGAACTGCAGTGGGGATAAAGGGCCCGCACTATATTAACCTTCAGAATCACCCCGTCACCGACCGGGGGCGGTCAGTTTCTTTCCCTCGAGGAACCACTGTGATATTTCGTGACTCAGGGCTTGCAGTGTTGTTCACTGATCGTGAATCTCTGGGCTTTTCGCAGAACCCTCCGCAGAGGAGGAGACGGTCTCCACAGCGAGGGGGCGCTGTGGTCTGGAATGGGTGCGATGCGGCGCCAGAGGGAGGGGGGGGCAGAGGGCGCGGCCACGTGGCGATACGTCCCCCGGCGCACTGACACCGATGGATGGATCGATTGGTTGATCTGCCATGATCTGGCTGTCTCTCGCGGCACTGCTGCTGCTTCTGCTCGCCGTCCTTGTTGGCACGGGCGAGCTGCATGCAGTGCAGCTGGCAGCAGCTGGCGACCACCAGCATGGCAGCTTGCACGCGAAGCTCGAGTCGCTGGCCTGGCCTGGCCTGGCCTGGCCTGGCCTTGCTTAGGCGGCCTGGCTGGATCGAGGCGAGAGATGATTCTGGGCAGAACCATTGAGAGGATCGATCGATCAGCGCCTCGCTGGCGCGGTGTAACGGCGCAGAAAACGTGCAGCGTGACCCCAGCAGCTGCGCTTCCTGGCGATGGTCGACTTTGTGGCCGGGATGCGCTCACTTGCGCCGAGCGCGCGGAGGGGCACACTGGGAACCGTACGCCGGGCGAGGAAACTTCGAATGCATAAGAGATAAAGAGGTGAGTGCTATTCTTGCCTTTTTATTTTGCTGTCAGTCAAAGCAGGGAGGGGAAAACTCGACGTGCCGAACAAGGCAAGGCAAGATCAGACAAGGCAAGGCAAGGCAAGGCAAGGCAAGGCAAGGCAAAGAAAAGAAAAAAGAAGAAATGAAAAAAAAAGAAAAAAGAAAAAAGAAAAAAAGAAAAGAAGAAACAGCTGGCAGCACTCAGGCTGGAAGGGGAGAAGGAGAGACAGAAAAAATCGGAAAAAGCGGAAGCAAGTTGGACGTGAGGGAGGGCGGCGCGGAGATAGGCCGACACGACAGTCACTGTCAGTCAGTCAGTCAAACAGGCAGCGCGACCACGAGCGACTCTCTGTCAGTCAGACGCACAGCGACCCACCAGCGAAGGAGAGCAGGCTGGCGCGTCTACAGTGCAAGCGGGCCGAGTCCGAGTCACACAGGCGGAATAGACAGTGTGGACAGACGGGTAAAGGCGGCCGGTATCATAAGGCTAAGCATTGCTAGCGGCCAACTAGGCAGGCAGGCAGGCAGGCAGGCAGGCGGAGAAAGAAAGAAAGAAAGAAAGAAAGAAAGAAGGAAAGAAAGAAAGAAGGAGAGGAAGGAAGAAAAGAAAGAAGCAGGCAGGCAGGCAGGCAGGTATTACCAGTAGTAAGAGGAGGTAGACAGACAAACAGACAGACAGACAGACAGACAGACAGACAGACAGACAGACAGACAGACAGACAGACAGACAGACAGACAGACAGACAGAGACGGAGAGCGAGAAGCAAAAGCTAGCAGCGAAGCAGCAACGCGCTCAGACTCAGGACCCGGAAGAGCACGCACGCACGCACGCACGCACGCACGCACGCACGTACGCACGCCGCCGCCGCCGCCGCCGCCAGCCCGCTCGCGCGCAGGTCCGCCGCAGCGCGCAAGGCAGCCGCGCGGCCAAGCCTCGCGCCCTCGCGCCTGCGCCCGCGTCAGCGACCGCGCTTCTTCTTCTTTCTTTCCCTCTCTCCCTCTTTTTCTTTCCTTCTTTCTTTCTTTCTTTCTTTCTTTCTTTCTTTTTCTCCGTCTCAGACAAGCAGAGTCTCTCCGCGCGAGCCGGTGCTCGTTTGCTTGTGCCACGGCAGCGCGCTCTGCACCCCGCGGAGACCAGCGGCAGCCCGGACGTCCCGGCGCACGCCAGCCTTCGAGCGACCGCTCCCGCGCCGCCTTCACCTGCCCGCGTGCCTCGAGCGCGCGACAACCCAGGCGGCTCGTCAGCGTCCCTGACCAGGAACGCGAACTCTCTGTTCCTTTCCCTTCCCTCTCCTTTTCGCTTTCTTCGCTCGCCCCGCGTCGTTTGTAGCGCGAGCCGACAGGCAAGCTAGCCAGGGACGATGGCACTCAGCCGCAGCGCAGCCAATGCGAACTTTGACATCCAAATCAAGCTCCTCATGATCGGCGACAGTGGCGTCGGTAAGACCTGCCTCTTGCTTCGATACGCCAACGACTCCTTCAGCCCCACCTTCATCACCACCATCGGTATCGGTAAGTCCCCATCACCTTCGGATCGCGCTATCTCGCTCGCTCGCTCGCTCGCTCGCAGTCCTTTTCTTTCTTGTTTGCTTTCCTTTCCTCGTCTCTCGGGTTGTCTGCCTTTCTGCCTCCCTTTCTGCCTGCCTGCAATCTTGCCTGCCTGCAATCTTGCCTGCATCTCTCTTTCTCTTTGGCTCTCCGTGCGCCGCATGGGTCAGATTAAAAAAAAAAACGAGAGGAGAGGAAAGGAAAGGAAAAAGCAAACACACGAGAAAGGAGAGGACCTCGCGGATCAATTCTGCGCACAAATCATGATGGATCTCGACTAACGTGCTCTCTGTTTCTCTCTCTCTCTTTCACTCCGATTTCGTCTCACAGATTTCAAGATCAAGACGATTGTGCTTGACGACAAGACAATCAAGCTTCAGATTTGGGTACGTTGTATCAGCTTTTCATCTTGGAAAAGGGGAATGACGATGAGGATGAGGATGGCGGCATCCGCTCACTCTTGAAACCCCAACAAACTGTCATTTGACTGATCGACTGACTGACTGACGTATGCATGGTTTTGTCCCGTCGCGGCTCGGTTCGACTCACTCACAACAACAAAAATTCACAGGATACGGCTGGTCAGGAGCGCTTCCGCACCATCACGACGTCGTACTTCCGCGGAGCCCAGGGCATCCTGCTCGTCTATGATGTGACGGACAGAGGTTCCTTCGACAACATCGCGAACTGGATGGGCCAAATCTCAAATCACGCGGAGAGCAATATTAGCAAGGTGCTCATTGGCAACAAAGCTGACGTTGATCCATCGGAGCGCGTGGTCAGCACGGAGGAAGGCCGCAAGCTGGCGCAAGAGTTTGGCATTGATAACTTTTTCGAGGCCAGTGCCAAGCAGGACATCAACGTCAAGCAGGCTTTCGAGGCTGTCGCCAAGCACGTCAAGGACCGTCTCCTGCAGGACGGCTCGAACAACAGGCCGCAGCGCCCTAACACGAACCAGAATCGTGGTATCGAGCTTCACGACGGCAAGTCCAGCGGCGGCGGCTGCGCCTGTGGCAAGTAATTGCGTTCCAGGTTTCCCCGGCAGGGTCTTGCTTGACCCGTCCTCTGTTGCGCGCCAACGTTTGCCCTGGTTCGCTCGTTTTCGCAAGCCGAATCCTGCTGGTCCGCCGTTTCTTACCTGTCTTTGAGCCTTGGCCTATCGTCTGGAACGAAGCTGCCGATGAGGTCCCCTGTACCCGAGGCTTTTTCTCCTTGCGCCTTCCTGTCCCCCCCCCCCTTCCCCCCTCCCCGTTGATAGGAGCGGCCAAGTCGGTTCCCAGACTTTCCAGATCGCTTTTGGCCTGGCCGTTTCTCTTTCCTTCGCCGAAGCACTCTCTTACATTCCACTTTCGCTCACCGTTGGTACACGCGTTGACTGCCGAAGTCCGCAGCGGCGGCTCACTCATCACGCTTCCAAGAACCAAAGACGTGCTGCCATCGATGTTGACGACATTGTTCTCTTTTTCCTCAACCTCTCAGCCAGCCTGTGCGTCCCCTTCATACGCGTTCCGAAAAGCTAAGGTAAGCTGTCACCGCCGCCGCCGCCGCTCTGGCCATCGCAAGTGTCAACGACTCATAAGAATTCATAATAAAAAACGAATCAAGACAAGAAGCTTTGTAATGTGCACATTCGTTTACTACCTATGCTCACTCACTGACAATCAATCCGGATTTTCAAACATCTTGGTCAGGTTCTTTTTACTTTTCTTAGCTATCGAACGAGCGGGCGAGTGAGCGCGCCGGCTGGTCTGCTTGGATCGTTCAAGAACCAAAGTATCCCGCAACATCATCGCCAATGCGAGTGGGAGTCCGAGTGCTAGGGCCATTGCCATCGCCACAATCGTCATGGTCATCGCACGCAGCTGCCAAGATATTCCCCCTTTTAAACAAGAAGTTGATTCCATCCAAGCAAGACAAGAGACATTGTAATGTGCATGTGCAATTTTTTTCCTTTGTTCGATTTTTTTTTTGGTCTTTCTGAATGGCAGCTGTCGCTGCAAAAAGCCAGCCAGACAGCCAACAGAAAGCGTTTCCCGTAATTAAGGATGCGCAGGCCAATCTGACCCAAAGTTTGGCGTTCGTACTGTTTTTTTTTTGTTTTTTTTTTCGCTCCGATGACTGCGGGTGGGTAGTCAGGCCGCAATGAATGTGGAACAATAGTTGTTGATAAATTGAAGACCGGATGGGGCCAGAGCCGGGCGCAACATGCCTTGAGGCAGCACGTCCGCAACACTGCGTCTCCTCTTTTTCCTTTCCTTTTCCTTTTCGTTTACCTTGTCTCTTTTTTCTTTTCTTTTTCTCCTTTCCAATCTCTGATGATGGCGAAGTATAGGTGATGTGATGGCAACAGTAGAATTATCGTGACCGTCCCTGGTTTCTGCACAAGAATAACAAGAACATGACAAGAACCCCAATTCTACTGTGCCAACGCAGCGACAGCCTCGGTCGTAGTCTGTGCCTGCGGCTGCGACTGTGACTGAGACTGCACCAAGTTTATCCCGTCCGTTTGAGATTGCTGCGGTGGCTGCTGTGGACCTCCTGACGGCGACGTCAGTGGCGTGGAAGAAGGCGCAGCCGCAACGTTGGGCAAAGCCGAATTCACTGGCGCGAACTTGGTGTGCTCGGCCACAGTCCCTTCTGCCTTGACGGCCGCCGGACGGTCCACTTGCATTGAGGTCTGCTGAGACTGCTGCTCGGAGAGCTGTCGAGATTGCTGCTGAGGCTGCTGCGGCTGCGGCTGCGACTGCGGCTGCGAAAGCATGTGAGACTTGACAACGCAAGGGTCAGACCGCATGTCATTCATCTGTTCATGCACTTGGACTTGCTGCATGTCAGCTTGCACCTTTGCCTGCATGACCGCCTGAGAAACAAGCTGATTGATGATGGCTTGCTGCTGCATATTGACGCGCTCCAAAAGCGTGAAGCGAGACTGAAGGACCTGCAGGGTCGACTCTTGCATCACGAACCGCCGCTTCAGCTGCCGCACCTGAAGCTTTAGGGGCACGTGTGCGTCCTCGTCGCCCATTCCCTCACTGTCGATCAGCTCGGTTTCCGCCTCTGCCTCTGCATCTGCCACGGCATCATCAGGGGTGTGTCCATGACCGCCACTTCCGAGCTCGAGATGACCTCCACTCTGGTGGTCCTCCTCGTTGTCGGATGCGCCAAATACCGGGATCTTGATGCTCGCGAATCCTGACGCGCCAAGGCCAGAGCTCTCTTGGGCCTGGCGCTTGCGTCCCTTCGCGCCGTTACCATTGGACGCACCTCCTCGGCCGCGTCCGCCTCGAGATCCCCGGGTCGACGATCCCCCGCCGTTGCGCGAGGCACGTTCCGAGTCGTCGTCGCCGGCGCCGGCGCCGCTGCCGGCGCCGCTGCCGTCCTCCGCGCCTGAGTAACCACCTGCGGCGGGACCGGAAAAGTTCGCATGCCCGCTCGCAAAGGCGGAGGCAGGGCCCGCAGAAACGCCAAGAACTCCGGCGCTCGGCGAGGTCGCTGGGCTGCCACCCGCTGCCGCGGCCGCCGCGGTGGCTGCTGCAGCCGCTGCAGCCGCGGCCGCCGATGGTGGCGCCGATGAGTTCTTGGCCGAGGCTCGACCGCGCTTCTGGCCCTTACGCGAGCCGGACTGCGTGGAGACCTTGAACGTGGTCCCAAAGGCGATCCAGCGCTCCACGTACTTGTGAAACGTTTGCGAGTAGAGCCAGTCCTTGAGGGCCTTGACGTAGAACCCGTTGCCGTTGTTGCGAAGTTTGAAGCACATTCTGCTGTGCAGCATGTATTCGAAGCAAGCCACGCGTACGGTCTCGGGCATGCTGCTCACAAAGAGCGCCCGCGCGACGTGGCCGCCGTACTTGAGAACCGCATCGCGGCGCGCTGCCTCCTCGTCCGTGTCGCACAGGCAGTCCAGAAAGTTCTTAACCCCTTTGGCCAGCATGCTGTCTGGACATCTCCCGTGGAAATAATTCTCGTGCTCCGCCAGGTCCTCGAGACTCACCTTTTGCCAAACCACGTGCAGGCCGAATTCCTGCTTGTACATGGCGACAAAGGCCGGGTTCTCCTTTTGGGACGGCATCCTCGCACGTTCCGTTCCGCTCGCTCTCTCACTCGCTCGTTCACTCTCGCTCGCTCGTCCGCTCGCGCGCGCGAGATCTTGCCTGCGTGAGCTCTACGCGGCCGGGATCCTGCCGCCTTGCTCAGCTGCCGGGCCTGGCGGGACCGGGCCGTCTCGTGCTCGCTCGCTTGCCTGCTTGCTCGCCTGCTTGCTTGCGTGCTCGCTAGCTCGCTCGGGGGAATCTTCGGGGCCCTGCTTGTCTCCACCTTCCGCGGGAGCTCTGCTCTGCCCTGCTTTGCCCTGGCTGCCTTGCCCTGGCTTGCTCTGCCTCTGCGCGAACCCGGCGGGCCGGACCGCTCCACGGCTCGCCTTCTCCTCTCCTTCCTGCCTGGCCGCCTGCCTGGCCGCCTGCCTGCTGCAGCCCGCGGGCCTCCGTGGCCTGCGCGGGGCTCCTCGCCGCGTCCTCGCCGCCGCGCTGCTGCGCTGCGCTGCTGCGCTCGCCCTCTCTGCTGCGCCTGCCTGCCTGCCTGCCGCCGCTGCTTCGCTCTCCTGCTTCCTGCCCGGCCTCGCCTCGGCCCGGATCGCCGGGACCGACCGAGGGAGGGGGGCGGCGCGGGTCCGCGCGGGGCCGGGCGAGCCCTGCGCGCGGGCGGGCACGGCCGCGGGCCTGCACGCGGCGGGCGGCCGGGCGCGCGCGGGCGCGAGCGAGNCGCACTTGCGCCACCCGCGCGCCCGCGACGCCACGATTCCGCGCACCGCGCCCAAGAGGAGGGGTTCTCCGCATGCGTGGACCCAGCCGCAGCGCCGCGCCCCTGCCGAACGGGCCCAGCCCCGCCGCCGCGCAGCAGCAGCAGCAGGCGGAGCGCGGCAGCGCAGCACCCCCGCGCAGAGCGCCGCCGCGCGGAGCAGAGCAGAGCAGAGCGCAGAGCAGAGCGCAGAGCAGAGCAGAGCAGAGCAGAGCAGAGTTCCTGGTTCTTGCGAGCCCTCTGGATGCTCGCCGTGTGTCCCACTGGGGCCCGCCCCCCCCCCTCGTCGCGCCCCGTCGTCGCGTTTTAACTAGAAAATTGCTAGGAATCCCTAAGCGGGAGCCCGCAACCAAGAAAACTACCTTACGCGAGAACCAGAATTAAGGCGGTACATGGGGGTCCCGCGGTCACGGCGCGGAATCCGCACGAGGCTGGGGTGTTAGCGCAGCGCCTAGGAGAGGTCTAGGACTCCGCCGGGCGGTCGAGACTACAAGAACATACTATAGGCTATACTTCCAGATGAAACAAGGCAGCAAGTAGGCCTAAAAAATAAAGCACTGGCAAACGCAACTGGCAAGCAAACCGGCGCAACCTTTGAGTTGAGAGGAAGCAGCGGAAGCTGCAGGCGAGCGCTCTCAGTCAAGCAGCAACTGGGCGCGGCCCAGGAGCCCGTTCGCTTGAGCCAGGGACCCTCCCGTCTCGCTCGGTGGACGGAGAAATGGACAAGGAAGGGAAGAAGGGTATCGAGACCTAGAATGTGGTGGACAGTAAAGGTCCTGGAAAACAGGATCGACGGCCGGGACGAAATCGTATGACTACTTGGATGATTTCTTTCTGTTTGTGGATCTTCGGGAAGGAAGGATGGAAGAAAGAAGGAACGAAGGAAGGAAGGAAGCAATGCCGCGCTCCGTCGGACGGGCCGATGTGGACTTGGCATAACACTTCTTCTTTCACCTCGCTCCTGCCGCCGCATCTGCCTGCTGGGGCCGCAAACAAGCAGAGTGCGAGAGTGCGCGAGTGCGGAGACTGCTTCTTCTTTTTTTTTTTTTAATTAAATTAAATTTTCTTTTCAAACCCAATGTGGTCTTTGCTGAGCAAGAAACAGTCACAGATGAAGAAGGGGAAAGAGCGAATGGGAGACGAGAGAGTCCATACGCTCGAAACAAACGGTGCAAGCGAGTCTCCATTGTTCATGGAATACAAGCAATGCTGTTGTGGAGTTGATTCTGATTCTTAGGAAGCGACGTCACGTCGCATGCATGTCCAGAGATGAGTCAAACTTGAACTCTTGCTTCCTCCGTTCACCATTTTAACCATGGCTGTAGAAAACCTGCTTCTTAGCGCTCTAAGACATTTGTCTTTATTGACAATGGCCTCTGTGTGTGTCTCCCCTCCTCCCCCAATGATTGCATTCGACTTCAGTCTAAGCTAAAAATGATATTCCTGCGCAAGCAATATCGAGTAATGAAGTCTCTATACCCAAGAGATGTTCACTGCAATCATGGAAAGAAAGGAAAGTTATCACATTACAAAAAGTATCATGGACAGTGCAAGAAGCCAGCCAGACTCGCACTAGCTCTTCTCACACAAAAGTTCTCGTGCCCAACTCGGGACCCATTTGCAAAAGACATGCCTCGAATCGACGTATCAAAGCAATCACTTTTGCAGACGCTGCTGCGCCTTCTCGAGCTGCAAAGCTTCGATCTCCTCGCGCTTCCGGCTCCGCTTCTTCTGTTTGCTCTTCTCCTCGAGCTGCAGCTGCACCTTACCCTTTTCGGCCAGTTCCTTGATACGCAAGAGCTGACCATCGTTCTTGACAGCCTTGGCTGCCGCAAGACGCTCAATGTTGGCATGCAGGAGCTTGGTAGCCTTGGGATCGCGGTGCTGGGTCTTCTTGCGCTTCACCGGCGCTGTGCAATTAGAGAAAAATATCGCGAAAATGTTTGCCGGAGTTAGTCGGATTGATTCCTTTTCATCGAGTTCCCATTTCCCCATTTCATCGTTATCGTCATCATCGTCACCATCACCATCAGCAGCAGCAGCAGCAGCAGCAGCAGCAGCAGCAGAAGCTTCCGCGAGAGTGATGCTCATCGCGCGCAAGTCGTCGCACAAACAAGAAAAGCACGCGACGGACAAGCTAATCGCATAGCGAATAATCACGTACCATTTTTGCGCTTTGTAATCTGTGCCTTGATCGCCTGTCGGGTTGCCTTCTTGCGAGCAGGGGCCGAGGCCTTCGACCGAAGGGATCCCTGGGCCATGGTCGGTCGCTCGGTGCAAGCAGGCCTTCACTCCCTCGCGCTACCCCGCGCGAAGCGGAAAGAGACGTCCGCGAGCTCTGTTCGGACCCAGACCAGGGCCAGCCACGCGCGCGCGCACCTTCAACCTGCACCCCGCGAAGCGATACTGATGCTTGTACGTGCACGCGCGCCCCGCCCCACCGGTGTCCGTCGCTCTCTCTGCGCGCCACCGATGGCCCCTTCCAAGCCGCGGTGTGCGAAACGCAAGTTGCCGTAACGGCTCGCTCTCAAGTACGGCCTCGAAAAGAGGTAAGAATCGCGAGGTCGTGCTAGCGACACACGCATGGCCAATCGTACGTAGTGAGCGGGTGATCGATTGAGCGATTGAGCGAGTGTGTGTGCGGGCGCCTCTATTTCCATTTTAAACTTTCGTGTCCATTGTTTTTGCTTTTCTACGCTGCTACAACGCATCAGGTGCTCGCGCTCGTGCTGCTGCAGCCAAAGGCGAATCACCTGGACAGCTCGTTGGCGTGCGGCCTTGGCATTACAGCGCACCATGGACGGTCCTCTTGACCCGCTCGCTACAGCGCGAACTGGAGGGCTTAGCTCACGAGTACAGCTTGACGAGGACAATGGACCCGGCGTCCTCGGTGAGGTCTTCATTGCGGACGGCGAAGAACGGCGAACGGCCGCTTCTGTGCGAGGCATGAAAATTGTTCAAGTGTACTGCAGCCGCAAAAACCTCAATGTCGCTCTCGATGACCAAGGCGTGGCGCACGACCTTGATTCTGGACAAGTCTTGAGTGATGTCAGTCTCGCATCGCTGGCTCTTGGAGATGATTTTGCAGCTGGTATCGGCCTCGAAGACGAGCGATTATACACATGGGGAAATGGCGACCAAGGCCACCTTGGCCTTGGACACACACGCGGGTCGGCCTTGCCTGAAGCAGTCGCGAGTATGGAGCCGCATAGCATTCACCAGGTGGCATGCGGACAAGGCCATGGTCTTGCACTTTCTTCCACGGGAGCAGTCTACTCTTGGGGTCGTGGTCTCGAGGGCCAAATTGGTCAAGGCCTTGCATACGAAGTCAATCTCAAATCACAGCCTCACCGCGCCTTCCGTCTTGTCCCCAAAATGGTTCAAGGTCTTCATCGTGTCCGCATTACAGCCATCGCCTGCGGTGCTCACTTTTCCGCCGCGCTTGATAGCTCAGGAGCAGTGTGGACATGGGGCCAGGGGCTCTGCGGCCAGCTCGGCACGGGCCGCTGCACCGCGCGAACAATTCCACGCCGTGTGATTGGTCCATCCACGCGAGAGGAGACAGCACGGTCCTCTGCACAAGCTTCGAGTTCACAAGACGGCACAGCCAAAAATGGCCGCGTAAAGGCCGCAAACGAAACCGTAGAAGACTATCTTGACGTACTCCCTGCATCTGCTCGAGACGCTCTCTGCGGAACGCAAATCGACACCATTAGCAATGAGGGCGACGAACGCATCGAAGCCGCTCATCAGGATCAAATGGCATCGAAGCAGCTTGGTGAAGATGATGATGATGTCACTGTCCACTCCGAAGAAGCGGAAGCCTCTTGCACGGGGGACCAACAAGTCGAATCGACCAAAGACTCTTGTCAAGCTGACGCAGCGTCACAAGAGGGCAGCTCGAGCCCTGTGGCGCAGCTTGACTTTTCCACACTTTCCACGAGCAAGGCCAGCGAGGAGCCGTGTAAGAATCAGCAAGGTAAAGACGTCTTTGTCGGCATCGCTTGCGGTGATGCCCATGTTCTTGCCCTCAATGAGGCCGGAGGTATCCTTGCTTGGGGCCTTAATGCGCACGGCCAGCTCGGTCTCGGCGACTTCGATTCGCGCAGCGCACCGACAGAGCTTCCCGTTTCCTGCCTACCACCTATTGCGAGCGTCTCGGCATGCGGACATGCTTCTAGTGCAACCTCTGTCGACGGGATTCCCTATACGTGGGGCTATGGCCACAAGCTGGCTGGGCCGCAGAAATTGGTTGTTCGAGAAGACAAACCGAATGCTCGCATTGCACTTGGGCAAGTCTCGCCAAACGCGGGAGCCATTGTTGTTATTCCCACGCTTGCGTCCAGCGTTCATCCGAGCAATGGGCCACTCGAGGGCGGCCATGAAATTGCCATTGGCGGCGTCGGGTTCTGGGAGTCCGGTTGCATCAAGGTCCGTTTTGTGCCGATGCAGCGCAAAGAAACGGATGAAGACGCCGCGATTGGGGCAGGATCCGAGGCTGGACGCAACGAGGATGAGAACGACCCGGACCTGAGCGATGACGGCCTCGATCTCGATGACAATGCGTCTGGAGTCAGTTCGGAGTCCAGTCAGTCCAACGCTGCACCCTCGGACCCACGCGAAACTCAGATTGTTCCTGGTGAATTCGATCCCGTAACGGGGCACATCAAGTGCGTCGCTCCGCCATGTCCGTTGTCAGGCATCGTTCTTGTCCAAGTGGCTGTGGATGGGTCCACATTCACGACCGATGAAATCTTTTACATTTACACTGAGCCATGCACTTTGCAGTCGGCGGCCCCTCGCGTCTTTTCATGCGCCGTCGAGGACCACCAGCAGTTGAGGACAATCACTATGGAGGCCACTGGGCTCTATGCAATGCCCGAAGTCTGTCTTCGTCTTTCCATCCCCAACACCGGCAAGGAATTTATCGTGCCCGCAACAGTCCGGCGGCAAGCGCCATCAGGCGAAGAGGAAGACCGTGAATTGGGTTTGCCGGCAGACGAAGTCTCCGCAGACGAGAAAGTTCAAGCCGAGGCCACTTTTGCGATTAACGAAGCAATCGACGCTCTCGTTGGGCCCGAAGCGACGTCTTGTGTGGCAGAGATCGCTGTCTCGCTCAATGGCATCTCGTTTGCCTCCACTGCACATTTGCCAGAGTCGGTCCGGACATGCGTTCTTTCAAGACCTTGCATTACGCACATGTTCCCTCGAGGTCTTCCGTGCGTAGCAAAGTCCGACTCTGCGATCGAGCTTGAGCCCATTCAGCTTTCCGTCACTGGACTTGTGCCAGAACATACGGACGCAGTGCGGATGCGAATGAAAAGCCTACACGATGTCGCGGAAAGCTCACTGCAGTTTGAGCTTCCAGCAAAGACGAACGCAGAACTCACAAAAGTGAGCTTTGATGCTCCACGACTCGGACCAGATGTCCTTCCCAATGGCCAGGGATGGGGACTGCTTCCATTTCAAATCGCCATTACTTTTGACGATGGCCAATCGTGGGTCACGGGTTCCGGTCCTCTCGTGTACTTTGCAGGACAGCTCGAAGCACCTCGTCCGCTTGCACTTCCCGCGTGTGGCGGTGAAGTCGAGATATCGACCTCAGAAGAGCACGCGGGTTGGATTTACTCGGAGGCGGAGCCCATCGTAGCCTTCTCCTCGCCACAGAGGTCTTCGTTCCCGGCAGTCCAATCGAACCAGATCTGCATCACCAAGGAGTCCTCGCTGATCGTATGCTCCACGGGTGATCTGAGCGATCTCTACGCAAAGGTGCGAGAATTTATGCGGCAGCAACTTCAAGCGCAGATCCTGCAAGAATACCTCGACGAAAACCCACTCCCCGAAGCGCCCGAGGACCCCGATGCAGAGGATGACGATGCAAGAGCAGCGAGAGAAACTGCAACGACGGAGGCAAGGCAGCTCGCGGAAACCCACGCCGCCCAGGAGGCAGCTCGCGCAGACTTGCTACCCGTCGAGCTGAACGTACTTGTGGCCCTGAATGGACGAGACTTTGTGCATCAATTTCCTGGATCTCTTGAGCTCTTTGCTCATCCGCAGGTCACATCAGTCGAACCCTCCGAAAAACTTCTGACGCTCGCAAGTTCTGACCCAGCAAACGACTCGTCGCTTTCTGCCGTCGCGGACGCCGACGGCGGAGAGCCCGATGAAATTTGCACGGTTCAAGTGACGTCACCGTTTTCTCTTCCGCAAGTCTCCGCTCGCACAACGTTAAGGTTCACGCATCGTCTTCTCGGACATATCCACGATGTGCCTGCGCGCACGTCCGACAGTGAGGACGAAGATTCTGGGAACACAGAAGCTTCAGCCACGAGTCGCACGGTACAGTGTACGATGCCGAGGTTCCAGCATGCGGGCGTATACGAGATTTCCGTCGCGTTGAACGGTGTCGATTTTCCCCCATACCTCGAAGAGACTTTGCGTTCTGAAGACGCCGAGATGCAGGATGGGAGCGACCTCGACGGGACCGCAGAGACGGTCCGAAATACTTTTACCGTGCTCGAGCCGCCAGAGGACGAAGATTGCAAACAATAGTCATAGCCAGCCTTGCTTGCCCTCCCTAAAGAAACAAATGTGTAAACGTTCATTCAGGTGACCGGCTTTGCGTCGTCTTGTTTGTGTAGAAGTATCATCGAGAACAACTTCCACCTTGCAAAAGGACTTGTGCAAAGGCATATTCGCCATCGTGCGACAAGGAGAGGAAAATTTCCTCGACGCCCTTATCCAGCGCCCGCGTTTTGGCCAGACCATGAAGGTGGAGACTGGGCCCACCGCCTGACCCTGCTGGAGCGACCTCGATGTCCGTGAAAAGCAACCGCGGCGAGCTTGGTCCAAAGGCCTTAAAGGCGGCCTCCTTGGCAGCCCATCTTGAGGCCAGAAAGCGCGCGCGTGCGGTGGCGTCGCTGACAAGTTTGGCCTGGCGCTCCATGCTCGCCAGCTCGTTGGCGTGTAGAAACTTGCGCGTAAAGCGCAGTCCAAACCTTGCAAATGAGCGCTCAAACCGTGGCACGTGCGCGAGGTCAACGCCAATGCCTAGCACACGCATGGCGGGACGTTGATGTCTCGTCTCAACCCGTTCTGTTGGATACGAGAATGTTGGTCTGCCTCGGTCTGCCCAGGGTTTCCAATTTTTGTTTTTATTTTTATTTTGACGAGGCAACGGGAAGTCTTCAAGCAAGTCTTTCATCTCACGTTGTTTCATCGTCACTAGGCCAAGTTGACACAACGAAGAGCAACAAGAAGAAGAAAAAGAGAACAAGAAGCGTACGGCCAGTCAGCGGTTGAGACGGCCCGATAAATCTCATCAATGGACGTGAGAGTAGGGCGTAAATGCATCTTCTTTATTGCTCTTTTTTTCAATTTAGAGAGGGGACAAGTCAAGGCAAGGTGCAGGCAGGCTCAGGGGGCAGCGGCAAGGAAAGATCATATCAGGGTCCATTCCAATCTTGTTTGTTTCGGTGGTGTGTACGATGTCTGTGTTCTTTGAAGAGTGATTTGTATATGGTGCCAACAAGTGCGCCCCAATCGAACGCTTTCCTCTTTATATAAGAGGGCGTCCCGGTCGAGGTCATCTATGTCACGATTGCAACAAGATAGAGACTAGAAAATTCTAGGCTGCGGAGGGCTGTTCGTTGTGCTGAGCGACAGCCGCAGCTGCAGCAAGCAGTTCGTAAGGGGTGAGGCAAGTCTGTTTGCCAGCGCTCTCTTGAGTCTTGTTGTCACCGCTGGTGATACCAGCAACTGTGGGCGTTGTTGCAGACGAGGCTGATGCCGAGGCCGATCCGCCGGGCGTGCCAGCTGCAGACGTAGGTGTGGCTTTGTTGCTGACAAAGCCCGCACTTGGCGAGCTGTTCTTAATGGTGTCCGCAAACATGTCAAGGTAGTTGCTAAAGAGAACCGGGTCCTTGCTCATTGGTGACGGACCTTGAATGCCTGCTTCGGCGCTCTGAATTGAGGTTTGCACAGCAGGCGGCGCGCCCGCTCCATAGCTTGCTCGCGTCGCCGCCGTCGTCGTCGACGACGACGAAGTAGCGGCACTGTCATCTTTGCCATCTGGAACTGCTGCAGCATGTTGAAGATCGCCGAAATGTTTGGAAATCTGATTCGCAATCTCTTGCTGCAGATGGGCATTGAACTGCGGCGAAGTCGGGTTGGCCGGCTTTTTACCTTTGCTCTGTTGACCGAGCATCGCGCGGGCCATTTCACGATAGGATTCAGACATGCGCAAAAGCTCTTTGGCCTTTTCGGCAACCTCTTGCAAATTCATATTCGAGCCGCCCTCAGCCGCAGTGGCCAGATTTTTGTCCGCTGCTGCTGCAAACTGCTGACCAATGGAAAGAAGATCTGCGAGCGTGCCGACACGTGGCAGCTCCGAAGGGCTGAGAGCGGAGGCGTCTGCGTCCTTTTTCACGCGTTTGCGACTGGGCGTGCTTCGTCCCTTACGAGGAGCAGCGCGCTTGTTCTTGTTCTGCTTGGAAGCGATGGCATTGACGGCTGCGTTCACAGCAGCGGCGGTCATGGTCCGCGCTGTGGCCTCGACGGCCTTCGGATCGGCGTTTGGGTTCTTGGGGACGGAAAGTACGGTCGTCCCTCCGGCGGACTCCTGGTCTTTGCGGGCCAGCATGGAAGGCTTGATGGAGTGCCAGCGATTCTTGACGCCGTTCTCGGATCGCCCGGGCATGAGCTCGGCAATCCATTTCCAGCGGTTGCCGAAGCGCCTTTGCAGCTGGTAGAGCTTTTCGTCTTCTACAGGAGCCCACTCCTTCTTCACGATGCTTGGATCAAGGTGGTTGATCCAACGCTCGCGAACCTGCTTCCCGAGGCGACCTTTGAGCTTTTTGGCAATGACGCTCCACCTGACATTGTGGTGTCCGCCATTTTCCTTGATCATTTGGATGATGATGGCGTCCTCGTCGGAGGACCACTGTCCTTTGACGAGTCCAGGACGCAGGCATTTGTTCCATCGATGCAGGCATTGTACATCTGACCGCACCGAGCCAGAGATCTCCTGGAATTCACGGGCGCACTTTTTCCAATGCCGCTGGCCGTTCTTTTCGACCAAGGCCTTGAGGACAGAGTCCTCGTGAGCTGTCCAGCGTCGACCTGCGCGGCGTTTCCGGACTCCGCCTTCTCCGACGGGGCCAGTCGCTACAATAATGCTTGCTTGAGCATTGTCGGCGGAGGAGGCTTGGTTTTCGGCGCCGATATGTGACTTTGCGGGCGTCACAAAGGACGCCATCGGGGTAAGTGGGTTGGGCGTCACGAGCGTTGTGGACGCGAGTGACGGAGACATCATGCCTTCGCCATTCTCATCTGGCCCTGGCGGGATCTCCGAGAGAGATGGCACGGGAAGGTTTTGGGAAATTCTGGAATTGGCAATGTCACCATCGGCGCTGTAGGGGACGCAGGGCGGGATAGGAGCTGCTCCGTTGTCATCCTCCATCTTGGTCTGGAACTCGCTTCCGGGGGCCTCCGTGACGGTGTTTTCTTGCTGGTTCTGGTGATGGACGGGATTAAAGTGCTTTTTGGCGTCCTGAGCAGTAGAGAGGTGAGCTGGCGCGGCTTCCATGGTCTTTAGCTTTGTCGCGGAAGCGTGTGATGCCGATGCGTTGTTGCTCTCCTTGAGCACGTTTGTCGGGCTCGGCGTGTTGTCTTCGAGCGCGGAATCTCTGGCCGGGTCACCGGAAGCCATGCTGGATGAATGGCTTGGCCTCTGCTCCACTTTGGCCTACCGTGAGTGAAAGAGCCCTTTTTCGTGTCAGTGCCCACTCGCGGGGCTCAAATTTTTCCTCCTCCGCCGCTGTCAGGGTAGGGCAAAGTTGCCGCCGGGCCGTCGCGCTCGAGGCACGCACGCAAGGACAGCGAAGGCGGGGAAAACAGGCCGTCAGACGGACGGACGCACGGACGCGTGGATGGGCTCGTGCGCGGGCGGGCGCGGCGCGTCTGTCGGTGGCAGTTGCCCCTGTGCTCCGTTCAAGGTCTGGGATCGAGGCAGAATCGGGGACTGCGATTTTGCCAAGCACCCGCACGCAGTGGAGACACAGGGGCGGCACCGAGGTCCGTTCGCGTTTACGCCTCCGCTCCTGCCCTTCACCCCCCGTCCCCCACATACACCTTGTAAATCCAGAGGCGCTAGGTCGTAGCAAAAGCGGCATTTTTCGCAAGATGACAGCTGTACCACTGCGACTATAGCGGTTGCAGTGATGAGCAGGAGCAACGTCGGCGGCGCAGAGATAGAGTCCCCCCTCTGACCTCCACTGCCAGGAGCTGGGACGATCCGTTTTGCGGCCGCGTCGCGACGCGCACAACGGACGCTTTTACGCTGCTGGGTGGAATTCGTCCCAGGCCACTCTGGCCCACGCACGCACGGCCAGGGGAACTCGACGGGGGAACTTGAAAGAAAGGGGAGGCGCTCTTCGCGCTGCTGCTGCTGCTGCTGCTGCTGCGGCTGCTGCTGCTGGCCGCGAGGAAGAGGAGGAGGGCGAGGGGGAGGCCAGCCAGGCGGCGAGGACGTGAGGTCTTGGCCGCACGATTTGGAGAGCCAGGGCGCGGGAGCGTGTGTCCTTCATTTGTGCATCAGGATCGATAAGGATCGGCGTCGCCGCTGTCGCCGAGTGGAAGAAAAGGGTTCGGATTTGGACTCGGATGAACCAGAGAGGAGGCAGCAGCCAGATGAACGGATCGAAGGGGGCATGGTAAAGCCTTGCATAATCGGTGCTAGCTTGGCTGAGGAAGCCTAGTTCCGTGGTGTTAAAGTTGCTCAGTGGCTGGCAAACATGGCCTTTGTGCGTAGGACTTGGACAACAGCCGAACTCATGAAAAGATCTGCAAGCTAGCTCGAGGGATTATATGGACGACATTGACGCTGCTCTTACTGTTCATGGGTAGATTGGTATCGATGTGCTGGCTGGGTAGCAATCAATTGATTTCATTCCACGGTGGTCGTCTTGCTCACGAACAGCCAAGCCGATTGGCACGCACACGAGGAAATGAAGCATGTCATGTCAAGCAGCATCTACCTTCAAGGCTTTCCCCGTCCGAAAGCAAATCCAACCTCGGTGAGCATCAGGTCCACCAAAGGAGGAGGAGTACAATCTTTGCTTCATCATGAGCAGCCGAGCCGATTAGCAGGCAGCAGGCAGGCAGGCAGGCAAGCAGACAGACCGAGTGAATGAGGCAAGTCTTCTCAACAAATTTATGTCTCCCTTTTGGGATTTCCCCCGAAAGCAAAGTCAACCTCAGTGAAAATGTAGGACCATATTTGCTAGCTTCTTGAAGAAGTTGTTCGAGTCCACCAGCAGGGACATAGATCTCCTTTAGCCGCAGACGGATCCACTGAGAAGCATGCCGGCTAGATGGCTAGCTTCGCTAGCTATGGCTAGCTTCTTGAACAACTCTCCAAGCCCAAGCCCACATTGGCCGTGTCTCCCTTTCGCAGCTAGATGTGCTCAGCAGGGCAGACGTGGAAGTCGATCACGCCCGCGCCAAAAGTGCACGAGATCCTTCTCGGACTC
>BGKB01000317.1:0-21781 GCA_003116975.1 Aurantiochytrium sp. KH105 | reverse complement strand
ATCAACCAGATTGCTATACTGTCGACTAGTTCACGATCCAATCAATGCGTTTCGCACACCAACCAGATCGAAATCTATCTCAAACAAACAAAGCAAAACTGAGTTCAATTCAGCCATTCGTCCTTCCAAACCTTTACCAGATCCCGCCAAGCTCGCGCTATAATCAAGCGCCGCTAGGAGGACCTTTGTTGTAGAGTGCCCACGCTGTTCCAAGTTCGAAATCAATCAAACAAAACAGCCCGAACGGTCTCCACACCATCGGTATCAGTTCAAAACGTTTCGCAACAGCGTACGAAAACGAAGCTTCCACTTCTGCGGCACCATGACCACCGGCATCGACATCAACTGCCAAACGCCAGTGCGCTGCCTCAACTAAAAACAAATCTTAGCGCGCTTCTTCCTGCCCGCTCCGCGCCTCCATCACAGAAGCACTTCCGCCAGCCAGAGTCCGCACGCAACCCCGAAGAAAATGAAGAGACCAAAACGATCCGTTGCCGCGCCTCTTGCGAAACGCAGTCCCGGACCGTTGGACTCGAAATAGGCCCAAAAAATTTTGAATAGGCCTCTTTCTTTCATGCTCGAAAAAAATTGGTAGCCGTGAGACAGGCTTGCGGATCAACGGCAAACCGAGCTGGCAAAGTGATTGGCGTGGAGAGTTCCGCATGCGAAATCGTGGGGCTCACTGTACACAAACAGGTGCCCTCAATGAACACTTGAATTTGCACTCATCGCCAAAAATTTCTTTGCAAAAATTGACTTGGCCCAACTTGCTCGAATGTATTTGACCATGTACGCCCCCCCTTGCTCACCGCCCTTGCACCGCCCTGGCACTTGATTTCGGGGACCTCATTTGGGCACCCAAACGTCAAGTCCGTCCTGTTGATCTACTTTGGATTTTTTTAGTGCCCGAGCTTTGCTCCTCTCGTCGCTGTGCAGCAAGAAGTGCATCTAACACAGCCCATTTTGTTCATTTTCTGCTCATCTGTCGGTTTGACTGCAGGCCCAGCGAGCGACGTGACACGATCAGCGCACCCTCACGCGGCTGCGACAAGTATGACACCAGTGTCTGACATTTTCTACTCCACCGCAGCCAACACCATAGAGCCGTGCGAGGCTTTCACAAGTCAAGCTTCTTGTTGCCCTTGTTGCAGTACAAGAACCAAATCGATCTGTACCAAGCCATCACACGACGTGCCAGACGCACAGACCGCCATGTCTTGCTCGTCATCGCACATGAATAGCTCTTGCGCAGCCGACTGCTCGCTCGTGAAAGATCTCGCCACCATATTGCTTGCCGTTCGCAAGCCCCGCCAGCCTGCCTTCTGTTTTGCCTCTCAGCAAGGCAGCTTTTCGCATCCACTGCAGAGACCGTGGCTGTGACGAGCTCAGCACTTCCCTCAGCCCCAGCACCTACCTTGGCACCATCTCCCCCTGCCATGCGCGTACCTTTTGCTCACTCGCGCCGCAGTCAAAAGCTTGCCATCTACATTTTCTCTCTTATTAGCTCGCGTCATGTTGATCAACTCTAGCCATCCTTCACTGCCGCAAGTGGTCGTCGACAGCAAAAGCAACCACGCTCAGCTCTTGCACTCGACCTACGCTGCCTCTGACTTCCTTTGTTTCGCCTCTGCCATCTCTCGCTTGCTCCATCTCCTGCCACAAAGCCAACCTCATTTTCTTCTTGCATTTGTGTCGTACTTTCTCCTCACAACAGCGCTGCCTGCACGAGCTCACCGCCCACGCCGACGAAANACTCGCGCCGCAGTCAAAAGCTTGCCATCTACATTTTCTCTCTTATTAGCTCGCGTCATGTTGATCAACTCTAGCCATCCTTCACTGCCGCAAGTGGTCGTCGACAGCAAAAGCAACCACGCTCAGCTCTTGCACTCGACCTACGCTGCCTCTGACTTCCTTTGTTTCGCCTCTGCCATCTCTCGCTTGCTCCATCTCCTGCCACAAAGCCAACCTCATTTTCTTCTTGCATTTGTGTCGTACTTTCTCCTCACAACAGCGCTGCCTGCACGAGCTCACCGCCCACGCCGACGAAATCTTGTCACGCCACCTCTCTGCGCAAGACCTACGCAACGCGCGCCTCGCTCTGTCTCACGACGCTGCTCACCTCTTCTGCAGGCAGCGAAACCAACAAAGAGCTCAGCTTTAATAACAAAAAAGCAGGAGACAAACGCACTAGCATGCTTTTCTCTCCAACAACAATCGCTCGATCCAATAAAGAACCATGGAGCCAACCTCTACACTTGGATCAACCTTTGCAAGCTCATTTGCACATCATCCGCCATCCCTCTCAAGCCCTTAGCAGGCCAAAGCACACCAAGCTAGCCAAGCCGCACCTCGTTCGCAACGCTAGCCTTAACTTACACAAGCAGCACGCTGTCAAAACTACTCTCGCGGATCTGTCACATGCTTGCCAGCCTCCTCAAGCTCTGCGACCATGATCGCGCTGCATTTGTCTGCTCTCGCGTGCGTTGCCAACGCTGCCCCCATATTGTTCACTTTTACCTTGCTCGTCTTCTTGCATCTCGAACGCAGCACATTTTCTGATGACTCGAGGCCTATCTCTCAAACAAGCTTGCGCACGCAAGTATGGCCATTCGCTGACGACGCGGCACGTTTTTCTATCCGTGGGACCAGTCTTCAAGCCAACACTTTGCATATAACACGCACTCTATACTCTCTTCCTCGCCAACGACACCTGCAACATGCGTCAATCATCTTGCAAACGAACAAATATATTCACCAACACCCATTCATGCTAATCAGCTCAGCGAGCTTGTCTCGTCATGTCTGTAGCTTGCGTATCATCATCAACAACCCATACATATCTTATCTTCTCGCGCACAGACGCCTCGCAGACCCACCGCTCGACCCTTGATCCATGCAAAAACGCATGCATGACGCCACAACATCCTACGCGAGCCTACTCACAGCGTACGCGGACGATTTGCAGCCTTTGCATCGAGTTCTGCGACGAGCAAGCCCAGCCAGCTTGCCTTCTTTGTTGTCTCTCGAAATAAGACAATGACGCCACCACGGCTGGGACGGCATGAACAAGATGACGTCAACCTTTCGCCCATGAATAGCCTCATCGAAAGCTCTTGCAACGGTCAGTGTCCTAGGTGAGGGCAGACTACAAAGTCACGGCATTGAACGTCTCCTAGCCGAAGAGTGTGACAAAGTCCCGTGCTCCTCACCAGCTTCTCTGCACATCACTTATCCAAGTCTCGGACCTGGCGCCGAGCCAAAGCGGTCCCGTCACGAGCAGACCCGAAACATCCGTAGCCAATCAGCGTTGAACAGAATCCATCTTACACTCCATGTCCTCAGCAGTTGGCCCTCGACAAGGCAGCTTTCCGCATCCACTGCAGAGACAGTGACTGTGCCGACGAGCTCAGCACTTGCCTCAACCCCAGCTCCTACCTTGCACTACCTCGACCTGCCATGCGCGTACCTGTTGCTCACTCGTGCAGCAGTCAAAGCTTGCCACCTACACTCGCTCCCTATTCTCCTTATTTGTTCGCCTCTTTTTTGTTGACTTTAACCATCCTTCATTGCCGCACGTGGATGCCGACAGCGAAAAAATTGCGCTCAGCTCTTGCGCTAGACCTGCGCTGCCTCCGGCTGCCTTTGTTTCGCCTCTGTCATCTCTCGCTTGCTCGATCTCCTGCCGCAAAGCCAGCCTCATTTTCTTCTTTTCCGGTGTCGATCTTTCTTTCACAACAGCGCTGCCTGCACGAGCTCTTTGCCCACGCCGACGAAATCTAGCCATGCCACCTCTCTGCCCAAGACCTACGCAGCGCGCGCATCGCTCTGTCTTATGACGCTGCTCATCTCTTCTGCAGGCAGCGAAACCAACAAACAGCTCAGCTAAAATTACAAAAAAGCAAGAGACAGCCGCACTACCATGCTTCTCTCTCCAACAACACTCGCTCGATTCAAACAAAAACCATAGAGCCAAGCTATACACTTGGATCAGCCTTTGCAAGCTCATTTGCAGTCCATCCGCCATCCCTCTCAAGCCTCAAGCGGACCAAAGCGCACCGCGCTAGCCAAGCAACACCTCACTCACAACGCTAGCCTTGACTTACACAAGCAGCACGCTGCCCAAACTGCTCTCGTGCTTCTTCCACATGCCTGCCGGCCTTCTCCAATCTCTGCGACCATGATCGCACTGCATTTGCTTACTCTGGCGCGCGTTGCCAACGCTGCCCCATATTATTCATCTTTACTTCGCTCTCTTTCTTGCACCTCGGTAGCAGCTGGTATTTCTCTGATCCGCAACCTAGCTCTCACAGAAGCTCTTACACGCAAGCTTGACCGTTTGTTGGCGATGCGGCGCCCTTTCTATTCGTGAAACCAGTCTACAAGCCAATACTTTGCAGAATCACGCACTCTTGGCTTTCTTTCTTGACAATTACACCTGCAACATGCGTCAACCTTTTTGTAAACGATCGCATACAATGTCCAGCGCTCATTCGTGCCAGTCAGCTCGTCGAGCACGCCTCGTCACGTCTGCAGCTTGCGTTGCTGCTTCGCTCACTCGTACAGAGCTCATCTTCTCGTAAACAAACGTCATAAAAACCAACGCCAGCGCATCTTTCGCATGTATCAATGCTTGCTTGACGCCACAAAATCCTACCAGAGCCTGTACACAGCCTGCGCAGACGATCCACAGCATTGTCGTCGAGAGCGGCGGCGGACAAGCCCGACCAGCTTTTCTTCTTTATTTTTTGCCTCAATAAGCAGCCGCTTTTCGCATCCACTGCAGAGACGATGACTGTGCCGACGAGCCCAGTGCTTGCTTCGGCACTAGCTCCTACTCTGCACCGTCTCGCCCTGCCATGCGCGTACTTTTTCGTGCTCTTGCAATCGCAAACGCCAGCCATGAATACTCGCCCCCCTATTCTCTCTTTATTTATTTCGTCTTTTTTGGTCAAATATAGCCACCCTTCACTGCCGCCCGTGGTCGTCGACAGCAAACGCAACCACGCTCAGCTCTTGCGCTAGACCTGCGCTGCCTCCGACTGTCTCTGCCTTGTCTCTCCCGTTCCTCGCTCGCTCCGTCTGGTGCCACAAAGCCACACCTCATTCTCTTCTTCTTCTTGTGTCGTCATTTTCTTCTTTCACAACACCGCTGCCTGCACAAGCTCTTTGCCGTCGCCGACGAAACCTAGCCATGCCGCCTCTCTGCGCAAGACCTACGCAGCGCGCGCATCGCTCTGTCTCACGACGCTGCTCATCTCTTCTGCAGGCAGCAAAACCAACAAACAGCTCAGCTCTAATAACAAAAAAGCAGGAGACAAACGCACTAGCATGCTTTTCTCTTCAACAATACGAGCTCGATCCAAACAAAAACCCTAGAGCCAAACAACAGACTTGGACTAGTCTTGTCAAGCTCATTTGCAGATCACCCGTCAGTGTCGGCAGGCTGAGGATGGACCAAAGCACATCTACTTAGCCAAGCAACATCTCGTTCGCAACGCTAGCCTTGACTTGCACGAGTAGCACGCTGCCAGAACCGCTCTCGTCGATCTGCCACATGCTTGTCAGCCTTCCCCAATCTTTACGACCATGATCGCGCATCATTTGCTTGCTCTCGCGTGCGTTGCCAACGCTGCCCCACATTGTTCACCTTTACTTTGTTCGCCTTCTTGGCACCTCGAACGCAGCTGAAAGTCCGCTAATCCCCAGCCCAGCTCTCGAATAGGCTTGCCAGCGCAAACCAAACCCTTTGCTGGCCATGCAATCCCTCTTTGCCCGTGCAGCCACTGTCCAAGCCGATACTTTGCTTTGCTTATACCACGCACTCTGGGTGCTCTTCCTCACCAAGCACACCTGCAACATGCGTCAACAATCTTAAAAGCGATCGCATACACCGTCTAGCACCTATACACGGTCAATTAGCACGACGTGCTCGTCTCGCCGGGTCTGCAGCTTGCGTGGCTGCGTCGCGGACCCGCGTTCCATCTTCTCTTCAGTGAATAAACACCATAAAAACCACCGTCAAGGCCCTTGATCCATACAAGAATGATGACACGATGCCACAACATCCTGCCAAAGCCTGAGCATAGCGTGCGCAGACGATTTGCAGTCATCTCAGCGAGATCTGCGGCGAACGAGCCCAGCCAGCTTGTCTTCTCTTTTTTTTTGCCTCAACAAGCAGCCGCTTTTCGCATCCACTGCAAAGACGATGACTGTGCCGACGAGCCCAGCGCTTGTCTCGGCACTAGCTCCTACTCTGCACCGTCTCGTCCTTCGATGCGCGTACTTTTTCATGGTCTTGACGTAGCAATCGCCTGCCCTACATTCGCTCACATATTCTCCCCTTATTTGTTCGCCTCTTTTTTGCCAACTTCAACTATCCTCCACTGCCGCACGTGTTCACCGACAGCAAAAGCAACCACACTCAGCTCCTGCACTAGACCTGCGCTGTCTACTGCTGCCTTTGTTTCGCCTCTGCCATTCCCCGCCCGTTCGATCTCCTGCCACAAAGCCACACCACATTTTCTTTCTTTTTTGCGTCGTCTATTTTATCTTTCGCAACAACGTTGTCTGCGCGAGCTCTCCGCCCACGCCGACGATATCAAGCCACACCACTTCGCTACGCAAGACCTACGCATCGCGCGCGCTGTTCTGTCCAATGACGCTGCCCACCTCTTCTGCAAGCAACGAAACCAACAAAGAGCTCGGTTCAAAATAAAAAACAAAAAAACAGGTCAAACTCATTAGCATGCTTTTCTCTTCAACAAAAGTCGCTCGATCCAATTAAAAGCCATAGATCCAACCTGTACACTTGGGTCAGCCTTTGCAAGCTCATTTGCAGGTCATCCGCCATCCCTCTCAAGCCGCGAGCGGACCAAAGCACATCAATTTAGCCAACCAACACCTCGTTTGCAATACTAGCCTTGACTCACACAAGCAGCACGCTGCCAAAACGGCTCTCACGGATCTACCACATCCCTGCCAGTCCTTCACAAGCTCTGCGACCAGGATCGCGCAGCATTTGCTTGCTCTCGCGCGCGTTGCCAGCGCTGCCTCATATTGTTCACTTTCACCTTGCTCTCTTTCTTGCACCTCGAGCGCAGCTGCAATTCCGCTGATTCCCAGCCCAGCTCTTAAATAGGCTTGCTCGCGCAAACCAAACCCTTCGCTGGCCTGCGACGCCACTTTCTATCCGTGCAGTCAGTCTGCAAGCCAATACTGTGCACATACCACGCACTCAAGGCTCTCTGCCTCGCCAACGATACCTGCAACATGCGTCAACCATCTTGCAAACGAACAGATATATTGGCCAGCGTGCAAACGTGCCAGTCAGCTCAGCGAGCTCGTCTCGCCGGGTCTGCAGCTTGCGTAGCTGCTTCGCTCACTCGTACGCACCTCATCTTCTCGTGAACAAACGCCATAAAAACCACCGTCAAGACCCTTGATCAATACGAAAATGCTTGCATGACGCCACAGGATCTTGCCAAAG
The DNA here is from genome assembly GCA_003116975.1 of Aurantiochytrium sp. KH105. Classification (NCBI taxonomy): domain Eukaryota; class Bigyra; order Thraustochytrida; family Thraustochytriidae; genus Aurantiochytrium; species Aurantiochytrium sp. KH105. The sequence goes on along the minus strand of BGKB01000317.1, from coordinate 14,295 downwards.
CCTGCACGTAGCGTGCGCGGACGATCTACAGCCTTCCCAGCGAGATCTGCGGCGAACAAGCCCAGCCAGCTTGCCTTCTTTTTTAGCTCTCATCAAGGCAGCTTTTTGCATCCACTGCAGAGACAGTGACTCTGCCGACGAGCTCAGCACTTGCCTCAGCCCTAGCGCCTACCTTGCATCGTCTCGCTCTGCCACGCGTATACCTTTTGTTCACTCGCGCCGCAGCCAAAGCTTGCTATATACACTCGCTGGCCCACGCTCTCTTTATGAGCTAGTCCTTTTTTGGTCAAGTTTAGCCACCCTTCACTGCTGCACGTGGTCGCCGACAGCAAAAGCAACCACGCCCAGCTCTTGCACCAGACCTGCGCTGTCTACTGCTGTCTTTGTTTTGCCCCTGCCATCTCTCGCTTGCTCGATCTCGTGCCACAAAGCCACACCTCATTTTCTTCTAATTTTTTGTGTCTTTTGTTTTCACAACAGCGCTGACTGCACAAGCTCTTTGCCCATGCCAACGAAATCGCGCCACGTCACTTATCTGCCCAAGACCTACGCATTGCGTGTGTCGCACTGGCCAACGACGCTGCCCACCTCTTCTGCAGGCAACGAAACCAACAACAAAGAGCTCGGTTCAAATAACAAAAAAGAAAGGAAGCGACGCACTTGCGTGCTTTTCTCTCCAACAACAGTCGTTCGATCCAATCGAAAGCCATGGCGTCAAGCCACAGACCTAGACCAGCCTTTGCAAGCTCATTTGTAGATCATGCATCATTGTTGGCAGGCTGAGGCTGGGCCAAAGCACATCAATTAGCCTAGCAACACCTCGTTCGTAACGCTAGCCTTGACTTACACGAGCCGCACGCTGCCAAAACTGCTCTCGCGCTTCTGTCATATGCTTGCCAGTCTTCCTCAAGCTCTGCGACAAGGATCGCACTGCATTTGCTTGCTCTGGCGTGAGTTGCCAACGCTGCCTTATATTATTCACCATTACTTTGCTCTCTTTCTTGCACCTTGAAGGCAGCTGGTATTTCTCTGATTCGCAGCGCAGCTCTCACACAAGCCTGTCCACGCAAGTTCGAACATTCGCTGGCGATGCGGCACCTTTTTCTATCCGTGCAGTCAGTCTGCAAGCCAATTCTTTGCACGTACAATGCACGTTGGGCTCTCTTGCCAAACAAGCACACCTGCAACATGGGTCAACAATCTTGCAAACAAACAAATACGATGACCAGCGCCCATACGTGCCAGTCAGCTTGGCGAGCTCGTCTCGCCGGGTCTGCAGCTTGCGTGGCGGCGTCGCGAACCCGCGTCCATCTCCTCTTCTGTGAAACAAACGCCTCATGGACCACCGCCAAGGCCTTTGATCCATACAAGAACGATGGCATGACGCCACAACATCTTGCTAGAGCCTGCACGCAGCCTGCGCGGACGATATGCAGCCTATTCATCGACATCTGTGACATCAAGCCCAGCCAGCTGGCATTCTTTTTTAGCTCTCGAAAACGAGCCGCTTTTCGCATCCACTGCAGAGACAACGACTGTGCCAACGAGCTCAGCACTTGCCTCGGCACTAGCGCCTATCTTGCATTGTCTCGCCCTGTCATTTGCGTACCTTTTGCTCACTCGCGCCGCAGCCAAAGCTTGCCATATACACTCGCTCACATTTTCTCTCTTTATGAGCTCGTCCTTTTTTGGTCAAGTTTAGCCAACCTTCACTGCCGCACATAGTCGCCGACAGCAAAAGCAACCACGCTCAGCTGTTGCCTCAGTATTGCGCTGGCCATTCCTGCCTTTGTGTTGCCTCTGCCATCACTCGCTCGCTCGGTCTGGTACCACAAAGCCACCCCTCATTTTCTTCTTTTTTGACCTTTTCTTTTTTACAACAGCGCTGCCTGCACGAGCTCTTTGACCAAATCTAGCCATGCCACCTCTCTGCGCAAGACCTACGCATCGCGCGCCTTGCCCTGTCGTACGACGCTGCTCATCTCTTCTGCAAGCAACGAAACCAACAAAGAGCTCGGCTCAATAACAGAAAAGAAAGTGTCAAACGCACTAGCATGCTTTTCTCTTCAGCAATACTCGCTCGATCCAAACAAAAATCGTGGCGCCAAGCTATACACCCGGGCCATTCTTTGTAAGCTCATTTGCATATCATCCGTCACTGTTGGCAGCTGAGGCCGGGCCAAAGCACATCAACTTTGCCAAGCAACACCTCGTTCGCAACGCTAGTCTTGACTTACACAAGCAGCACGCTGCCAATACTGCACTCGCTACGCTTCCTTATGCCTACCAGGCTTTCTCAAGCTCTGCGACAATGATCGCACTGCATTTGCGTGCTCTCGCGTGCGTTGCCAACGCTGTCCCATATTGTTCACTTTTACCTTCCTCGCCTTCTTGCACCTCGAACGCGGCTGATCTTTAGCTTATACGCAGCCTAGCTCTCAAACAAGCTTGCTCACGCACATTTGATCACTCGCTGACGATGCGGCACCTTTTTCTATTCGTGCAGTCAGTCTGCAAGCCAATACTTTGCAAGTACGATGCACTCTGGGTTCTCTTGCTTGACAATCACGACTGCAACATGCGTCAACCATCTTGCAAGCTATCGCATACAGTGGCTAGTGCCCATACATGCCAGTCAGCTCAGCGAGCTCATCTCGCCGGGTCTTCAGCTTGCGTGGCGGCGTCGCGAGCCCGCGTCCATGTCCTCTTCTATGAAACAAACGCCTCATGAACTAACGCCAAGGCCCTTGATCCATGCAAAAATGCTTACATGACGCCGCAAAATCTTGGAAGAGCCTGCACACAGCGTGCGCGGACGATCTGCAGCCTTCCCAGCGAGATCTGCGGCGAACAAGCCAAGCCAGCTTGTCTTCCTTTTTTGCCACAACAAGTAGCCGCTTTTCGCATCCACTACAGAGACAACGACTGTGCCGACGAGGTCAGCGCTTGCCTCGGCACTAGCTCCTGCCCTGCGCCGCCTCGTCCTGCCACGCGCGTACTTTTTCGTGGCCGTGGCGTAGCCAAAGCTTGCCCCCTATTCTCTCCTTATTAGCTCGCCTCCAACGACCGAGCGCCGCGGTGCAACTTCATAGTCCACTTTGCAGCGCGAAAAAAGTCACTTGACAAGCGCAAGTCTTGGCGCAAGCTTGCAAGAGCTCAAGCTAATCAAGGATGGAAAGGCACGCCAGGCGCCTCGAAACAGCCTCGCCCGCGAGCTAGCCCGGCCTGGCATGCTTGGCATACTTGATGATCGCGACTCATCAAGGCTTCTCGAAATTAGAATTTGAAAGGCGCAAGCCTGCACGATCTGCTCCAGCTGGTGCTGGCACAAACAAGATCATCAAGGCGGACTCCGTCATCGTGGCAAAAATAAGCGTATACTGAGGTGGCCGTGAGCGATGTCGAAAGTAGACAATGCTAAAAGTGCTGCTGCAAATGGCAAATTTTTTTTGGCGGTCCTCTTGCGAAGATCCAAGTGAGGTCCCAGCCTCCTTCACGTTGCCTCTCCTGGCCTTGAGCATCAAGTCTCGTGCTACCTCAGACCAAATGCTTACGCTCTAGAAAAGGGCAAGAGCTAAGTCGGCGCCGCGACCAACGCGCCAGTTCGTGCCGGCTTCTTTTGCCTGACATTTTGTCAGCGCATCGCAAGAATGACAGCAAGCACCAGGAGAGAACAGGATCATGTGATGTGTAAGCACGTATCGCGTGACGACAAGCTCATACAGGTATCGTAATCTGGGCCTGAAACGCCTCTACAAGCCGAACTGTTGTGTCAATCATCAGTATGGGAAAAGATACGCATATCTTCGAAACCAGTCAGTCAGCAATCAAGACCAGCAAGTCCCGGCCATCTCTCATTTCCAATCTGACCTTGGCCACAAAACAGCGAGTCAGTCTCAAGCTACCCTCTCTGCTATCGTTTTGTCTCTGAGATCATCGTTGAGAGCTTCTTCGACAAGCTTGCCAATGGGAAACGCGGCGGCGCATCTTCAATCTCGCTCAAGTCCAGCAAGCAGCACTCGTGCTCGTCGCGCCGTCTTCTTGGGTCGGTGTTCGCATATTACACGCCTCAACGCAGCACGCCGGCCGGCCGGCAAGACCCAAACTCGCGCATGCGTACGCACATACATATTCAGGTCAAAAAAATTCAAGGTTTTGGCAAGGCTGGTGGCGACCGTGTCTCGAATCGACGATCATGTCCGCTCTACACGCGAGATTATCTGGCAGACCCGCAGAGAGACTTTCAAAAGATGCCTCTGGCCTGCTCAGCTGAAGAACGCCAGGATGAAACGATCAAGATTACAGGCGACCAAGTAGCTCTCGCAACGTCGGCCGCAGCACGCGTGGAGCGCTCGGTGTCCACGTTCGTGAGCCAGTGAGCGTTTGGCAACGACACACTAGCCCAGCACACAGAGCAAGTCAAGTCCCCTCGCAAGACTTCGATGCCCTTCGGGCTCTTGCTCGTCACCTGAAACAACAACAGCACAGCCACCTGAAACAACAACAGCACAGCCCGTTTCGCCGAACGATGTCATTTCCACGGGTCGAGATTCTTTCGCGCGCACGAGGCACAGCAGCCAGCGACGGCTTTGACGACATGGCGCCTACAGTTGAGCCTCTGGTGCCAGCGATCGTGGCCGCATAAACTTGGGGATCGATGCCCCGCGATTGGCGCTAGCAGCGATCGACTTTGCTGTAGCCGACTTGAACGCGAGTTCGATGTAAGACCACCACGCGCACGAGTAAGCCATTGCAAATTACATGCACACGCTGCGCCGTTCGAGTTTTCTTGGATCACAAGCGCTCGCCAGGGCACCTGGACGCTGCGGCAGCCTTTTCTTTGCCTTCCTCGTTGCTGCGCAAGAGGCCGAGACGCCGGACAGCGCAAGACAGTCTTTCTGGCTCGCACGTCTCCACTGCAGCTCACCATACTCAGTCTCCCCGCTTATCTCCTGGCTCGCTCACTCGCGCTGCCGGCACCCGCGCCTGGAGACGTCGCCTTCGCGCCTTCGCTGGTCGTTTGCATCGTCGTTGGAGCAATCCAACTCCAAGCCGCTCCGTGCGCCAAAGCGCTGCGGCGAGGCCTGCCACGGGCGCACGCCCGCCTGAGCACATCGGGCTCTCAACGCCATCCGTCGGGCCGGCGCGCTGCCTAGGCGCGCCCCTCTCCTCTCCGCGGCGCCCAACTTCGTCGTTTTGTCTTCGGCGGCGACGATGAGAGAGAGAGGTCTAGACTGGCCGAGTCTTTCGCTGATTGTGCCTGGCTGTTTGTTCATTTGCAAGGATCAACGATCCACTTTGCAACGCGCGGATAAAACACTTGGCTGATGTGGACCTGGTGTGGACCTGGGCACCATCAACGAGCTCGCTGCACGGCAAGCTAGCCACCGATGCCCAAGTCAGACGCGTCGCTCACGAGGCAGCCTGGCCTGGCCTGCTTGGCCAAAGATAAGAAATAAAAGGCTGAATGCTTGCCATTGCTCGAAGAGACGCGCTCATCATCGCAGCAGGCGTCATCATGTTGATTCTTTGCGAGGAAAAAAACAAAGTGCGTGCGCTCAACAACAACCCACCTCTGATCTCGTCCCAGTCTCATCCAATGCTATCACCAAAAGCACTCCGTTGCCGCCGTCGCAGTCACCTCAAAGGCAGCCGCCCACTGCGACACTTCGCCGACCGGAAGAGAAAAAGGCGATGATGACTATCTCCCTGTCTTCGCTCTATCCATCCCCAAGTTGGTCCCCACGCGACTTGCCCTTACACAATCACTTTCCTTTTTATTTTCCGTATATACCCGCTCTCTTCATCTCTCGAGCATCATGATCTTCGCGACGCGCGCAGGATCTTCGGGCGCCGGCCAGCAAGCTGCGAATGGCCCAGTATGGGCGCCAGCGCACGAATGGCGCCGGCGAACCCATGGCCTTGAGCCAAACGCATCCGCCAGCAGCACCCGTTGGCTGTCTTGCGCACGTACAGGCGCCCGCGCGCGAGCGACAGAGCTGGAGAGCCGCCGCAAGACATACGTCAGCCCCCAGCGTTGGGACCGTGCACGCGAGCCGGCATGGCCAAGGCAGCAGCAGCGGCCGGCAGAAACGCAGGTCCATCGACAAGCGAGACACTTTCGCACGCACACCAGCCACACCAGCGAAAACAGCAACGACGACTGCGACGTGTGATCTCTCTCCCGACGCAATGTACGATCAGCAATTGGTAGCTGGCAGCTGGCCAGGGAAACTTTTTGCCGCATCTCGTGCAGTGCTCAGGCCCACCTCGCTGAACGGAAGTCAGTCCCACGCATTTGGGGACAACAGCAGTCTCGTCGTGCGCTGCGCCAGGACGTGCCGGCTCAAAACCATCTGGCTGTCTAGCTGGCTGTTCGCCTTGGTTGATTGGCCTCTGCTGCTGTAGCACTCCGTCACCCTTGGCCACCCACCTGCCACAACACGCAGCTGACTGGTGCGATAATGAGCTCCCTGCTCTCCTCACTCGTCATCATCTATCAAACAAGGCTTGACTTTCCGGGGTCAAAGCGGGCGGCCCGCCATTCTTTTCCGCTACACAACGGCACTGCAGCTGCGTTGGCTGCGCTGCCAGCTCCTCCCCCTCCCCTTCGCGAGGCGTCGCGAGCAGCACAGAGCAAATAGATTCATCTGCCCCTCACCTGAGATCAGGGCCATGCCACTACCGGACGCTTCCGCGCGCATCGTCGCGGACTCGCTGTGCCCAAAGCGCCCTCACGTGCCGGGAAGAAGCCGCTAGCCCTCATGCAAGCCAAGCTATGCTACTGCAGTGCCATCCGCACCACGGCCTCTGCTGGCATATAACGCTTGCGCACATCCAACAAGCAGCCTGTCCGAGCGGCAGCGGCACGTGCGGCGTACGGTCCTCATCTAACCCCCTCCTCCAGGGATTGTCGCGACATCACTAGCACGCAAGGGGGTTAGTTCCGAACCTCAGACGCACCACCTGGACGCGGTATACAGCAAAAGCGACCGGGAGAGCGCGGTCGCGGGGACGCCGCCGCCGCCCGGGGAGAGAGCGCGCGCGCGCGAGGAGGAGACGGGGTCAGCCGCACATGAAAAGGGGAGCGCGCGACCAGAAGGGCCGCGGCGAGTCCTGACCCGACCCAGTCTCCGTGGGACCGACCATGGTGAGGGGAAAGAGCTTGATCGCGCGCTTCAACGGAGGTCGCGTCGGCGGAGCGCGCGCAGACCTCGAGGTGAACGAAGCCGCGCAGACGGAGGCAGAGCGACAGGCTGTTGCGGTGGACCAGGCAGAGGCGGAAACGGACCTTGAAGTCCCAGAGGTCCTTAGCGACCTTTCCGTCCTCATCGTATACGACCCTGCAGACGAGACCGTGGCCGAGCAGCTGGTCGACGCGATTCAGTCCCGCCTCAGCCTGCCCGTGCGCACCGGCAACTACGTCGCAGAGGCCGAACAGGAGGCCGAAAAGGCCGAGGTCGCTCTACTGCTCGTGAGCAAAAACCTCGAAGACAATTGGGAGCTCATCGAGGCAGTGGCAAAGGTCCTCCCCAACTCACTTGTGCCCATTCTCATCGACGAAGCCATGGCTGATACAAAGGACTGGATGGGCGCGCTTGCCTGGTACATCTCCGACGACTTGTTCATCAACTTTTGCAAGCCCACAAAGGACGCCGCTGATTGGGTGATGAGCGAAGCTGTTGCCGCAAAAGGCCGTGCCGCAGGAGCGCCAGGGCGCCGGAGCTTTCACGCCTTCCTCTCGCACGAGTGGGGCAAAGACAAATGGGTACACAAGGTGGCCATTGAACTTGCGTTGCGACTCCGCGACCACGGCATCGACGTCTGGCTCGATGCTCAGCAAGTGTCAGGCAGTATTCATGGAAGTATGGCTGATGGCATCGACTCGTCGACCGTATTCCTCGTCCTCGCGACCAAAGGGTACATGGAAAAGATCAACACAGGTGACCGGTCAGAAAACTGTCTTAAGGAGTTCCAATACGCCGGCAACAAACGGTTTGACAGCATCGTGGTCGCCGCGCTGGAAGAAGACATGACCAAGCCCGCAACCGGGTGGACTGGGCGATTTCAGCTCGCGCTCACAAGGCAAGCACCGGTGGATCTTTCGCAAATCTTGGATGGCACTTTTTCGGACGATGCGATCGAACGCCTCGCCAATGCCATTCGCATGCGCATCGAGACACCCGAGGCTTCATCGGACCTCACCCCTCTGATGCGCGACATCTATCCTCGCCTGAACCCGTGCAGCTCAGAGGCATGGGCCAAGGGCAAGGCGGAGAAGTTTACCTTTGGCACGCGGAGCTGGATCATTGACGAGCTCTGCGACTGGTACAACAAGACCCAGAGCGCCGTCTTCATTCTTGTGGGCGACGGCGGCGTCGGCAAAAGCGTCATCATGGCCGAGCTTTGTCACCGTGGAGGCGCTCTGAAAACTGACGGAGATGTCGAAAAGAGCAAGGCTGATAATCGCGTCGAGCCGCGCCGAAAGTCGTCACGTGTACGTAGCCTTTGGCGTCGAAGCAAAAACGAGCGCCACCCTATTTCCGTGGCGGCGTACCATTTCTTTCGGCATGATCAAGTCACGACCGCTGCGCCAAAAGAGGCTCTTATGAGCATTGCATGGCAGCTCTGCCTAAGCGTGCCTGGCTTTTCCGATGCGCTTGACTCCATGAGCTTCGGCGGTATCCGTGACAAGCCATTGGCCGACGTATTTCAGACCATTCTCGTCGACTCTTTGAACAATCTCGGCCCAGACCAGATGCGACAAGTGGTCGTGCTCGACGCTCTCGACGAGTGCAGCAAGAGCGACGATGTTTTGCGAAAGGTCATTCGTACGTGGAAGGATGTGATGCCCTCATGGCTCAGCTTGGTTGTGAGCACACGTCCCGAAGGCGAGATCCAGCGCGGCATCACCAACATCAGCCTTGATTCCAAAGTGCTCGAGCTCAAGGACGAAGAGAACTTTCGCGACATCGAAAAGCACATCGGGCATTTGCTGCGCGACATGAAAGATACCGTGGAGCAAAAAGACGTTGCTTCTTGCGCCAAGATTCTTTCCGAGCGATCCGAAGGTCTCTTTCTCTGGGCGAGCTTCCTTCCGGAGACCCTGAACCGGATGCACGAGGAGAAACAAGGTGGTCTGCTGACCTTGCAGGACATCTCTCACAAAGACGCCATCCCCAATGGGCTTGGCGGCATGTTCAAAGAGTACTTTGAGCGCCTGCAAAAAAAAATTGGCGGGGAGAAGACGTACAAGATGCTCCTGGCGCCAATCGTGGCAGCGCGCGAGCCGCTGAGCGTCGAGCAACTCAGCGTGATTCTTGACAAAAGCAGGAAGAAGACGAAAAAGATCGTTGGCAACGCGCGTAATCTCTTGTACCAGGGCGGCGATGGTCGTGTGGCGCTCATCCACAAGCGGATGGCAGACTGGCTGCTGGATGACGACCTGAGCGGAGATCTTGGCGTGGATGTTGAAGACGGGCATAAACAATTGGCCGACTACTGCAGCAGCTCGCGGGACGACGTTTTTTCGCTCCGTCACGCCGTCTTTCACCTCGTCAAGAGCGGCGAGCACGCTGAGGCTTTCGAGCTCCTGAATGACTTTGCATGGATAAAGAGCGCCATCTCTGTAGGTGACGATGAAGCGCAAAGGCGCGCCACAATCGGAAACCTCATTCGCGACTGCGTCGATCTCAGCATCTACTTTGCGCCCGAAAGTGATACGCCCCGCTTCCTGAGCAAAGCAGTGCATGCCCTCAGCTATGATCCCGACGAACTTGCGTCGCAAGTTCTGGCGCGTCTTGGTCACGACTCGAACGATCCCCTGGCACGTAGTCTACGAACACCTGATCAGCCATGGCTAGAGCCTATTCGCGTCACTCTTGCTCATCCCCGCGACCCTTTGCTGCACGTGTTGAAGGGGCACTCTGATTCGGTCAGGAGCGTGGCGATACAGGGCGACACCATCGTCAGTGGGTCCGGAGACAAGACGGTACGCATCTGGAGCGCTTCGTCGGGCGAGGAGCAGCACGTGTTGAAGGGGCACTCTGGTGACGTCTTGAGCGTGGCGATACAGGACGACACCATCGTCAGTGGGTCCAATGACGGCACGGTTCGCATCTGGCACGCTACGTCGGGTGAGGAGCAGCACGTGTTGGAGGGGCACTCTAGTTATGTCAGCAGCGTGGCGTTACAGGGCGGCACCATCGTCAGTGGGTCCCGTGACAAGACGGTGCGCATCTGGAATGCTACGTCAGGCGAGGAGCAGCACGTGCTGAAGGAGCACTCTGGTGAGGTTAACAGCGTGGCGATACAGGGCGACACCATCGTCAGTGGGTCCGAGGATAACACGGTGCGAATCTGGAACGCTACGTCGGGCGAGGAACAACACGTGTTGAAGGGGCACTCTAGTTATGTAACAAGCGTGGCGATCAATGACGACACCATCGTGTCTGGGTCCTATGACAACACGGTGCGCATCTGGAACGCTACGTCGGGCGAGGAGCAGCACGTGTTGAAGGGACACTCTGATGAGGTCTGGAGCGTGGCGATACAGAGCGACACCATCGTCAGTGGGTCTGGTGGGTGGTTCTCCTCAACGGACAGCACAGTGCGCATCTGGAACGCTATGTCGGGCGAAGAGCAGCACGTGTTGAAGGGGCACTCTGGTTGGGTCAGGAGCGTGGCGATACAGGGCGACACCATCGTCAGTGGGTCCGATGACAAGACGGTGCGCATCTGGAACGCTACGTCGGGCGAGGAGCAGCGCGTGTTGAAGGGGCACTCTGGTGAGGTCTACAGCGTGGCGATACAGGGCGACACCATCGTATCAGAGTCATGGAATGAGACTCGATACTGGAACGCTCGAACGGGCAAAGAACTCGATGCGGCTGAGGTGGAGGCATCGACTCCACCTGGAACAAACACAAGGACCAAAGTGAACGTTGAGAATGAAACACATGGGAAGCTGAGCGAAGGGAAAGGCTTCACGACAGATCACACAATCTATGACATAGCTCGCCAGGGAAGTGTTTACGCTATTGGCGACGCTAGCGGGATGGTACACATCTTGCATATCCAAGGAATCAAACCTGAGACCTAATCGTGTGGCTTTGCGCTACCGTGTGCCATGCCTGCGTGGGCGACCGACCTTAACTGCTTGTCATCACTTACTGCGTCGCAGTAGTGATATCTCACTTATAAACTTTTGCTTTTCTTTTCTGCCCTCTGTCTTTTTTGTTGCACACGCCGCAACAAAACAGAACAAAACATAATGTTTCATAAGCTGTGATAGATCGAAGGTGGTTCATTCTACGAAGCTTTGTTTGCCCCCGCAAGCCAGACGACGAAGGCGGCGGCACAAATCACCGATGGCGTGACCACAATTACGAGGAGAGCGCACCTCAGGCAATCTTTTGCTGATGACAAGATATTCCAACTGGTAATGTCTTGAGGATCATCTTAGACTGCTGACACTTGCCTAGCCATCACAACAGTAGCAACTTAATCCTCCGCCTGCCGACCTTTTCGAGTGTCATCGTCAAGAGTGCTTTGTCGTCATATTAGCGTTCACTTCTTAAAGGACGAGGGCGCGAAGAAAGTTTGGCTGGCATGAAAGAGGCGCGCAAGAAATTCCGCGGCATCATGACTCGAAATATAGTTATAGACATGGCGACACGACGTGCGGAGGCTAGTTGGGACCGACTTGCTCTGAGCGCCTCGAGTTCTTGACTGAACTTGACCCATTCAGCCACGGCCAGCCTCAAGTTCCGTTCCTGCCGCAGCTCTGCCTCGAGTTCCATCGCATCAACTGCTACAAAAAGTGTGCTTGGCTGATCATACCCGTAAGCGTGATATGGCTCAATGACTCATTGGCACTGGCCTGAATAGCTTCCCAGGGTCGACACCGAGGCCGATGCTCGTCTGCTACACACCTATTGCAAGAAGCTACTCTGCCTTGGCGCTACTGATTTGTCTGAGTATGCCAAAAAACGGCAGAGCAACATTGCAGGCGACGACAGGCTTGACGTTTCAGAGGGCACAATATGCATGACGTAGCGCATGACGGCGGTCTTCCTTGCAATGGTTTCTCGCCAATCTGGAATATTGTGCGTTGGCCTTTCGCTCGCTGCGCGCTTAACAGCATAATTGCAAAGCGAGCGGTCGTGGCCGCATCGACCCATTGACCTGAACCTTGCTTGGTCGCCAGCATCGGCTTCAACATCGACTTTCACAAAGTATAAACTTGCAGACACCGTGACTACAATTGACGCGACGCGCACCGTAATTTCTTCTCACAGCGTCCGGGACGCTGTGGTGGTCTTTCTCTCTTGCTTGCTGCTGTTCAATTCAATGCTCAATTTGTCGGGCAGCGCGAGGTAGTCTTTTCGGAATGCGCGTCACCATCGATACAGCCGCGTCTTGGTCCTCTCGCGCCTCTGGTAGCTCGCACCAGCAGCGCCCGCACGCATCTTCGCTTGCTCGATCTCCAAGCTGTCCCCAGCAGCGAAACGCTGCGCAGAGCACTGCGCTGAGCGCGTGCCTGCGCGTATGGGCACCGGAGGCTTGCGACACCGTCCACCAAGCACGCGCATCAGTGCTCCCTGCCCGCTTGACCACCTGCGCGGTCGACAAGTTGATGAACAGAGTTGGCCCCGTCAACTTAGGCTAAATGTGCCAAAAATGCTTTTTGTTCAAGTAACTTCTCAGGCTGTCTTCGAAACCTTATCCTACCGATAGAGTCACTGCTGCCTCGCGGATCTTCAAGTCGTGCAGACCCCAAACGGCGCGTGCCCGCGGCCCTTTATCTCCGGGCCGATTGTTTTCCCTGAGCGCCGTCGTGACGCGTTGCAGCAAGGTTCCGACCGTCTGTCCATTCGTCTGCCCGCCCTTTCGCTCCCGCTCCGCGCACGTGCAAAAGCAGAAGTCAGATTTCTTCGTTGAATAGAGTCGCGCATTTGCGAAATCATTTTGCGGTGGTTTTTTGAAAAGCCACCTTGATGAACGCGTTGTTGAGACTTCCGCGTGACGTTGTCAAGATAGCCTCGCGGCGAATTTTTGATTTTTAACAAGACCAAGGTCGCGAAAGAGCAAATTATTGATAGCATGAGAGGAGCGCAAAAATACTCATGTTACTATGATGAAAATGATGCAGCTCTCTGCTCCCGAGCAAGCTGCGGCGGCGGAGATGCCTCTTACTAGTGGCTTGTTGCGAGGTAGATGCCCGACTGCTCAGCGCACGAAGAAGATGTGCTCGGTGCTGCAGGACGTGGACATCCAGGCGATGGGCGCGACCTCGTCGCTGAAGCGGCGCATGATAGCAAGCGAGTTCAACCCAAACGCTGCCCCGGTCCCGCAAAAGTCGCTGCCCAGGCGCGTGTCGCGGCGGCTGGTGCACGCTGCGCGGCGCCTTTCGGGCATTTATCAGTATAGCACGCTTTCTTCTCGCACGACTAGGGCGAGGATCATGTGATCTATTTGTGTCAGTTCAGGGCATTACTCGATGCTTTTCCTTCGTGTTTGTTTCGCTGCAAAAATGACTTGACGCGCAGCAAGATTGCTTCGTTGGTGATCCTATTGTAATCGAGACTGGACTCATGGTTTGGTCAAAAGCGTAAGTTGGACGTGAGCACAATACAAAGGACATCATTCACTTACTAGAGCGTCTGCAGACAAGTATTATCATGTTCCAATACGTTTGCGAATGCAGAGGCACCTTCGTCGCCAATATTGTTGCTTCGAAGACTTAGCGGAAAATAAATGGATAGAAGGTTAGTCGTGAAAGTCGTGCGCGTGCGAAGACAAATCGACCCACTTGAGCCACCGAAGAGAACAGTTTTGCTGCAGAGCTCTTGCAAGCGCTTCAGCTCCTCTGTCGCCCACAGAATTGTACGAAATACTGCTTATTTCCATTGCTAAAGTTTGTGAGTAAACGTGAGCGGTTTGAGTTTTTGCTGCGGTCGCTGCAACATACGAGAGTGTGTGGGCACTTGTGTTCATCTTCAAGGCTTCGGCAAGCGTCTCAGCGGCGTCATCTCCAAAGTCTCTGTGCCATCTTATTCTACGTACGCGCACGCATTGTCAGTCGACGTGACAGTTCCGCGTCCGCGCTCTCGCTGCGACTTGCCCAATCTTTGTACCACCGCCTTCCATCTCTGCGACCGCTGCGGCGGCATCGTCCACCCAGATTTCGCGCTCCATTGTCGTTTGCAGTGGTCGGCGACAAGTACCTACCTTCGCGCCGGACATCGTCCGGTACAGCGTAGATATATAATGTCCAAAATCACATTGCGTTAC
>BGKB01000316.1:0-21267 GCA_003116975.1 Aurantiochytrium sp. KH105 | reverse complement strand
AAAAGTGCTTGAAAAGAGAGAGAAAAAAACACATTCAGCACATGGACTTCGCATGCACGATAAAGTTCGGCCCTTTTTTCTAACTGTAAGGAGTTAGCTCGGGGCAGATGGGAGGTTGTAGTTGGTACATCAGCCTTGCAGACCTGCAGATGAAAGGAACGAGGGAGACGCATTATTGCGACGAAAAGGCAGCAAATGGAGCAAAATTCCGTTCTGGTTTAGCGTTTTCGCCGGCGCTGGAAATGGGCGCGCTTTGTTCTCAATGGTTGTACGAATGCCTGTGTCTTCGACGATTTTCTCACAGTCAGTCATGTCACGACGAAGACACTGTGTTTGAAGTCGAGTCCATGCTTATTGAAATCCCAGCAGCCGTCAAAATAAGCAAAAATTGTCAAACAGCGTGGGCATGAGAATGTGACCCATTAACAAAAGAAATCAATCTGATTGTATTCCCGGCATCTCTCATTCAAACCTAAAGTTGTCGCCGACAATATCCGGCGTGAGGAGAGGGAGCAGTCTCTGCTGGACGTTCGCGCGTAGGCCCCGGTCTCCCACTTTCTCTGCCATGTAGCGACGAAGACGCAGCGCTCGAAGCCGAGCCCATGCTCGCTGCACGACAGCAAAATCGCTATAGAATGGGTCCTTTTCTCCAGCAGGTTTTGATGCGCATCTCGCCACGTGACGGTGGCAAGCATCTGTGTCATCACCTGTGTCCTGCAAGCACCATGCGCAAAAGTAGCATGGGCAAGTGGCACATTTAAGAGCGCAGCAACCATCAAAGTCAGCAAAGACTGTCGAGCAACGCGGGCACGACATGGCGAGGACCTCATTCTGGATGGTACGAATGTGATTTTGCGTTGTCGGGTCCAGCCCATGTTCGCGGAGCGCTGCATCGACACGATCTCGGAGCTGGCGCTCTTGTTCGGCTGCGGCGTCTCGCTCAAAATGTGTGCGCACGATGTTAAGCAAAGCTGCAAAGTCCTCGTCTGGAACTGCGGCTGCAATGGAACGTCCAAGGATAACAAGATCACAGTCTGGCGTGACACAGCACATGCTTCCATCCCGGAGCACCTTGACGTGCGACTGAGCCTGAGCAGCAGCGCGTACGGACATGCTCAGGCAATCTTTGCATGTGAAGTGGCCGTCGGCGCAAGAGACGCCCTCTTCGGCGGGATAAATGTCGAGACAAATGGCGCACGAGGCCGCCTTCACTGGCTCGACTTGAAAGGCCTCGTGACGCATGGCTTGTAGCGCGGTAGGTCGCTGTGTTGGATCCGAAGACTGCAGAGATGAAATAAGCGAGCGAATTGCCTCGGGTGTTTCGAGGTCCTTGTAGAGGTCTGCGAGGACCATACCCGCGGAGAAGAGATCTACAGCAGACTCTACCTTGCTGACATTTCCAACGCGAAGCTCGGGTGCCATGTATTTAATGGTGGCTTGCAAAGGCTGCGTCATGGTCACGTCGTGCATTTGAACACCATCAAAGTCGCCAAGAACAGGTGACAAGCCTGGTGCGAGAAAGACGTTTTCTGGCTTGACGTCGCAGTGCACAAAGCCTTGCGAGTGCAAATCGTGAAGGCCGGATAGAAGACCAGTGGCGATGCGCCTGCGCGTTGCCAAGTCTGCATGCGGGTTGTCGCGGATCCAGGCAGCAAGGTCGCCGCCTGAGTAATAGGGCAACAAAATGCAGCCCTCGCGAACACCCTGCATGAATACGCCTTGGATGCGCACAATGTAGGCCGAGTCTAACTGAGCGAGAACTGCGACCTGGCGATAGAAGCGACTGCTCCACTCGTCGTTGGCGAGATGAAAGGACTTGAGCACAAAGATTCTACCGTCGGGATCGCGAACTTTGAAGACGGACTTGCCGGGCTTGGACGCAAGCTCTGCGACAATCTCAAAGTCTCCGCGCTTGGCATTCGTCAGCCAAAGACCCAGCGTAGACAGCTCCCGAGGCACGCTAGCTTCTATGCCCAGGCTCCTGATCCACTCTTGATCGCAAAGCAACTCAGGGTAATGTTCCTCCGCATGCCTTAGCACCCGTGCGCGCTCTTTGCGCAGCTCGCTGTCCAGCTTGTAAACACTCCCGATCTGAGCGAGCTCTTGCTCGAGGCCGGGGATCTGCGCTTGAGCTTCAGAATCTCCGTCGTTGGCATCCTCGCGGGCGTAGCGAAGATCATGCTCCAATCGTTCTCGCCTCCGTCTACTTTGGCGAAGGTTTTGCATGATGTCCGCCACACGCGAGGTACTCGGTGCAGTCAGTCCCGGAACGTGAAGCGAGAGCAAGGCCGTCAGCTCATTGACGCACGTCTGCAAACGCGAGACCTCGTTCGTAACTGAGCGGGTGTAGAATGAGATGATGCTGGCCAATGCTCGTCGCACATCTTCTAGCGGGGCGTCTGCCATAGGATCAACGCTCGTCAAGGTCCTCATCTCGGCTTCGAATGCTTGCTGCACCATTTCCAGTTCTTTCGCTAACTCATGTGTCCTCTCGGGATGTCTCAGCGTCATAAAGTATGTCGACTGGATCCCAAGGCGCTTGGTGCTCTCATCAAAGCATCCATGGCCGCTTCGGTGTGCTTGCGCGCAGCGCTCGTGTCATGTCGAGTCTCCCAGGCGTTTAAGGCCTCTACTGCGGCTTGTGTTGCTTCCTGCACCTGCTCAAAGGTCACCTGTGCGACAGCACCGTCAACGTCCACAGGGCCGTTCAGGATCTCCTCCCATAGACGATGACAGGAGTCTACTGCAGCCTTTGTCACTGGATCGGCTTGGAGCTTTTCCAGCTGACCTTCAATTCCCCCTGACAAAGCCTTTCGGATACCCGTGACAAGGTCGCGTCGAGCTTCATCCCGTTCGGGTACTTTCTTCGAGTCTGTCTTGACAGCCTCCTGGAGCGCAGTCAGCTCATGCGCCTCGTCGCGGAGGATGGCGTGCTGTCTATCAAAGTCCGCAAAAGATGTGACCGGGTTCATGCGCGAGAGCTGCTCGGCAAAGACCTCGAGCAGCCTCGGATGGAGAGTAGGTTTTTCATTCCCGCGTTCCGCCCGCGCAAGAGAAACCTCTGTAGCCAATGCTCCAAGTTTGTCTGTTTGATCCGTAGCATTACGCACCTTGAGGTCAGGTGCTCGCTCAGGATCTGCAATTGCTTGAAGAAGCGCACGACGATCTTGCGCGCTGAGATGAACAGAAGTGAGACGAAACTCTTCTAGCGTTTGCACACCTTGATCGAAAAGGTTGACGACCATCATTCGCAGTGCGTTGGTTTCGAGCTGTGCTAACGGTAACGAGTGTATGAAGGAGAGAAAGCCGGACAGCTTCGTGTAATGCTTGGAAGCAGCATCCTTAATGGCCTTCTTTATCCCGAGGGACTCGCTCGAAAGACCTACGCTGTGCTTGAAAAGAAGTTTTGCTAGGAGGAGAGCAATGTCCTCATCCTTGGCTTCGCAAACGTGAAACAACGCTGTCTGACCTAAAGTGTCCCGCGCGTCGATTTGGGCCCCGCCAACAACCAAGTTTTCTGCCTTGGGAATGTCGCCGTTCTTGCATGCTTGCATGAGGGGCGTTTGACTCTGTTTGTACAGAGTTCGATTGCGTTCGAGAGCGGCTTTGAGAGCAGAATTGTCGAAGCCGATGCTGTAATTTCAAATGGTCAGAAGTAGGAATGATGCGAGTTGTGGGTCCTCTTTGGAACTTACTCGAGCATTTGCAATGTTTTGTTTTCTGCGAGTGCGTTTGCTAGCAACGTCGCGCCCATGTGGCGGAAATTGTTGAACCGAAGACTGCGCTCGTCATAACATAGATCGTCAAGATGAACGAAATCGCGCCAAGGATTGCATTCGGTCGCATCCCATGCGTGCGTGCGTACGTGAGTTGTGGTCAGCTCTTGTTGCTTTCTTCTTGGGCTTCTGGTCCCACTTTCACATTGTCGCAATGACTTACTCTAGCGTCTGCAGCGACTCATTGCTCGCGAGTGCGTTCGCCAGCGCCTTGGCACCCTCTGCGCCGATGTTGTTGTCTTTAAGACTGCGCTCGTCGTAACATGAGACGCCAGGATGAACGAAATCGCGCCACGGGTTACATTCCATCGCATCCCATGCGTGCGTGCAAATGTGAGCTGTGGTCAGTTCTTGTTGCTTTCTTCTTGGGCTTCTGGCCCCACTTTCACTTTGTCGCAATGACTTACTATAGAGTCTGCAGCGACTCATTGCTCGCGAGGGCGTTCGCTAGCGCCGTAGCGCCCTCTGCGCCGATACTGTTTTTATTAAGACTGGGCTCGTCATAACATGAGACGCGAAAATGATCGAAACCGCGCCAAGGGTTGTATTACGTCGCATTCCATGCGTGCGTGCGTGCGTGCGTACGTGAGTTGTGGTCAGCTCTTGTTGCTTTCTTCTTGGGCTTCTCGCCTCACTTTCACTTTGTCGCAATGACTTACTCTAGCACCTGCAAAGACTCATTGTTCGCGAGTGCGTTCGCCAGCGCCGTCGCGCCCTCGTCGCCGATATTGTTCCTCTCAAGACTGCGCTCGTCATGACATGAGACGCCAAGATGAACGAAATCGCGCCAAGGGTTGCATCCCGCCGCATCCCATGCGTGCGTGCGTACGTGAGTTGTGGTCAGCTTTTGTTGCTTTCTTCTTGGGCTTCTGGCCCCACTTTCACTTTGTCGCAATGACTTACTATAGAGTCTGCAGCGACTCATTGCTCGCGAGGGCGTTCGCTAGCGCCGTAGCGCCCTCTGCGCCGATACTGTTTTTATTAAGACTGGGCTCGTCATAACATGAGACGCGAAAATGATCGAAATCGCGCCAAGGGTTGTATTACGTCGCATTCCATGCGTCCGTGCGTGCGTGTGCACGTGAGTTGTGGTCAGCTCATGTTGCCTTCTTCTTGGGCTTCTGGCCTCACTTTCACATTGTCGCAATGACTTACAATAGCGTCTGCAGCGACTCATTGCTCGCGAGTGCGTTTGCCAGCGCAGCGGCGCCCTCTGCGCCGATCTTGTTGCTCGAAAGACTGCGCTTGTCATAACATGGGACGCCAAAATGAACGAAATTGCGCCAAGGGTTGCATCCCCGTCGCGTTCCATGCGTGTGTGTGCGTATGTGAGTTGTGGTCAGCTGTTGTTGCTTCTTGGGCTTCTGGCCTCACTTTCACTTTGTCGCAATGACTTACGATAGTATCTGCAGCGACTCAATGCTCGCGAGTGCGTTCGCCAGCGCCGTCGCGCCCTCTGCGCCGATTTTGTTGCTCTGAAGACTGCGCTCGTAGTGATAACATGAGACGCCAAGATGAACGAAATCGCGCCAAGGGTTGCATTCCGCCGCATCCCATGCGTGCGTGCGTGCGTGAGTTGTGGTCAGCTCTTGTTGCTTTCTTCTTGGGCTTCTGGCCTCACTTTCACATTGTCGCAATGACTTACAATAGCGTCTGCAGCGACTCATTGCTCGCGAGTGCGTTCGCCAGCGCAGCGGCGCCCTTTGCGCCGATATTGTTGCCGCGAAGACTGCGCTCGCCATAATACGAGACGCCAAGATGAAGGACATCGCGCCCAAGGATTGCATTCCGTCGCATCCCATGTGTGCGTGCGTACGTGACTTGTGGTCAGCTCTTGTTTTGGGATGTCTCAAAATTTGTCATATACGTACTCGATTTCTGTCGCGCCGTTTTCGATCGCCTCGACTGCTTCTTGGAGTGCACCATCGCCAAAAAATCTCATCGTTTCGACCTCGTTGCACCTTGTAGCTTCTTACGCGGCCTCCTCACGAAGAGCACAACTTCAAATCAATGCTCTGCAGGGACCAGTATACGCTTGCAGCTGATACAACGTCGACACGTCTTTCTCCAAGATGACGTCGTGAATCTGGCGGCGAGAGAGAGCACGTTGTTAAGCGACGAGCGAAACGAGCCGAGACCGCAGCGTCGTGGCAGCCAGAGAAGCTTGGCGCCACGTGCACGAGGGCAGGACGGATGCGTTGATCGTTTAGCGCGGCTTCTCTACCAGCGTCTCGCGCTTGGTGTCGTCGCCGCAAGCGCGCAGCAGCCGGACAGGCAGATGTGACGAAGACACCGTCCGTCCGTTCGGCTGCTCAGCACGCCGCGCGGGTCGAGAGCAGGCAAGAAGGGCGCGCAGCGAAGTGAGCGCGGGAGGGGGCGCCACACGCACGTACGAGCACGAACGAGCGCGCGCGCGTTTGCCTCGAGCCGAGCCCGCCAACGTGTGATCGATCGCGTTCTGCTCGCATCGCGCTCTCGCAAGGATCAACCGGGGAAACTTTCCTTCTCGGGAAAACAAGGATCCCCGGACCTATTGCCTCCTGCGTAGACCCAAGTTTCTCCGTAAGCACCAGAAATTCTCCGAAGCACGTGCGGCGTGTCTGCGAAGAAGCAGGCCAGGCCAGGAGCGCAAGGCCGTCGCGTTCCGGTAGGGAGGGCTGGCAGGCGCGGCGCTGCGCTGCGCTGCTGGCGCCGACGCGCGCATGGAGTGTTCCGCTGCTGCTGCGCCACGAAGAGACCTCGCGTCGGCCCGCTGCACTGCGAGCTTTCTTGCCTCGGTGACCGATCGATCGAGCGAGCCGGCGGCGGGGTTCTCCTTTTTGGGCGCACACACCCTCTTTCTGGAAATCGAGGCGGCAGCGCGCGGAAGGAAAGGGGTGAAGAGGAGGAGAGAAAGGGGAGGGAGAAGGGATGTCCGAAGCTGCGGCACGCGCCGCGAGGGCCGCCTCGAGCTGCGCCAAAGCGGCCTGGGGGCTGTCAGGCTAGCTGGCTGGGGGCCCAGGGCGCGAGGAGGAGACGCGCTGCCCTGGGGGCTGCCGGGACGATGATATTCGGAGACGAATCGAGTGGGCTCGCGCGGAGGGGGAGGAAGAAATGTGGTCGTGCAAGGGCAACTTGCATGGCCGCCAAAGAGCTCGACAGACGAGTGGAGATCTTCGTCATCTTTTTATTCTTACTCTCGGCGAAGTGTCGCTCGGACGGTGGTTTGTGCCATACGGTGATAATAGAAGACGTTTGGCGGGAGACGGGGGCGAGACCAGCTGTGAGTTGGTTGAGCGCTAGCATTTTGTTTCCTCCTTCAATGGGGTAAAAGGCATGACAGTGATAAGCACGTCTTTTCGAGCAGTGACAAACATTCGCCCTTGATTCTTCTTCTCTTGGGCCAAACAGGCCTGGCCAGACTGCCTCGAGCGCCACGCGTCTGGCTTTGGCGTCGACGTCCAACTTGCCGCGCTGCAGCTGCGAGCTCGTCGATGTGGGTGCCAAGATCTACAAGAGCCAAGTGTTTTATCCGCGCGCTACAAAGTGAATCATTGGCCCGTGCAAATGAACAAACAGTCAGGCGCAATCGGCAAAGGCTTGGCGAGTCTCTCTTGTCTCATCGCCGCCGCCGACACAGATGATGATGCCCGGAATCGCGCGGAGACGCTAGGGTCGCGCCCAGGCAGCGCGCGGGCCCTAACAGATGGCGTTGAGAGCCCGATGTGCTCAGGCGGACGCGCGCTCGTGGCAGGTCTCGCCGCAGCGCCTTACCGCAGGGAGCGGCTTGAAGATGGATGGATTGAGCCAACAACGATGAGCCCAACGACGAGCGAAGGCGCGAAGGCGGCGACTGCAGGCGCGGGTGTCGGCGACGTACGCGAGAGAACCAGGAGAGAAGCGGGGGGATGTGAAAGGTGAGCTGCAGTGGAGACGTGCAAGTAAGAAAGACCGCCTCGCGCTACCCGACGGCTCACCGTACGTACAGCAACGTGGAAGGCAATGAAAAGGCCACCGCAGCGTCTTGGGCCTCGGCGAGCACTTCTGGTCAGGGCAAGGGCGTTTCAAACATTTTCGCAACATTTACCAGTCGAAACTAAAGTTCTCGCCGACAATGTCCGGCGTAAGGAGTGGACGTAGCTTGGCCTGGACGATGGCACGTATGCCTGCATCCTGAATTCGATTTGTCATGTACTCACGGAGACGCTGTGCTCGAAGTCGAACCCATGCTTGCTGCACGACAGCGAAATCGCTAAAGAATGGGACCTTGTCTCCAACAGGCTTTGACGCAAATCTCGCCACGTGCTGATGACAAGCCTGTGAGTTATTGCCTTTATCCTGGAGACACCATGCGCAGAAACGACACGGGCAAACGCCGCATGACAGGGCACAGCAGCCGTTAAAGTCGGCAAAGGCTGTCGAGCAGCGCGGGCACGACATGACGAGGACTGAATCTTGAATTGTGTGAAGGTGCTTCTGCGTCGTCGGATCCAGCCCATGTTCACGCAGGGCTGCATCGTGACGAAGCTAGAGCTGGCGCTCCTGCTCGGCTGCGGCGTCTCCCTCAAAATGCTTGCGCACGATGTTGAGCCAATTCGCAAAGTCTTCTGGGACAGCAGTTGCTATGGCATGTCCTGTGATGAGGAGCTCGCAGTCTGACGCGACACAGCACATGCTGCCACCGCAAGAAATTCACGTGAGCATCAGGCTGAGCCGCGGCACGGACTGTGTGGCCCAAGCACTCTTTGCACGTAAAGTGCCCGACAGCGCAAGAGACACCCTCATCGGCGGGATAAATGTCGAGGCAAATGGCACACGAGGTCTCCTTCACAGGCTCGACCTGAAAGGCCTCGTGATGCAAGGCGTCGAGTGCAGTAGGCCGCTGACTTGGATCTTCAGACCGCAGAGACGATATTAGTGACTTGGTTGCTTCTGATGTCTCTGTGTTCTCGAAGAGCTCTGCGAGAACCACGCTCACAGAGAACATAACATGTCCATGGCAGACTGAACTTTGTCAACAACTTCGTCGCGCAGCAGCTCGGGCGCCATGTATTGCTTGGTCGTTTGCAAAGGCTGCGTCATGGTCACGTTGTGCATCTGGACGCCGTCAAAGTCCCCTAGCACTGGTGAAAGACTTGGTGCGAGGAAGGTATTCTTTGGCTTGATGTCACAATGCACAAAACCTCGCGAGTGCAAATCGTGTAAACCGTACAAAAGACCGGTGGCGATCCCCCTGCGCGTCGCCAAGTCTGCAAACGGGTTGTCTCGAATCCAGGCATCAAGGTCGCCACCCATGTAAAAGGGCAGCCCTGATGCGCATCCTGCATAAAGGCGCCCTGAATGCGCACAATACAGGCTGATTGTATCTGAGCAAGCACTGACGCTTG
This sequence comes from Aurantiochytrium sp. KH105, assembly GCA_003116975.1. NCBI lineage: Eukaryota > Bigyra > Thraustochytrida > Thraustochytriidae > Aurantiochytrium > Aurantiochytrium sp. KH105. Next base: position 12,125 of record BGKB01000316.1, on the reverse strand, counting down.
ACGGTAAAAGCGACTGCTCCGCTTTTCGTTGGCGAGATGAAGGATTTGAGCACAAAGTCATGGCCATTTAGATCGCGTAGAAGTAGGACAAATTTGCCAGAATTGGATGAAAGCTGCGCGACAGTCTCAAAATCTCCACGCGTTGCGTTCGTCAGCCAGAGTCCCAACGTGGACAGCTCGTGGGGTATGCTATTCTGTATGCGCAAGCCCTTGAGCCAATCTTGGTTTTGTATCAATTCAGAAAAAATGTTCTTCCGCATGCTTCAACACCCGTGCGCGCTCTTTGCGCAGCTCGCTGTCGAGCTTGTAAACACTCCCGATCTGAGCAAGCTCATGCTCGAGGCCAGGAATTCGAGCTCGAGCTTCTGTATCTGCGTCATTGGCATCCTCGCGGGCGTAGCGAAGATCGTGTTCAAGCCGTTCACGCTTCCGCTTCGTTTTGTGCATGCTTTGCATGATCTCTTCTACGGTCGTCGTGCACGGCTCACACAGTCCGGGAACGTGCTGGGAAAGGAGCTCGGTGAGCTCTTCGACGCGCTGTTGAAAAAAAAAATGACGAAAAAACAAGAAAATGAGGTGTGGCTTTGTGGCAGGATATCGAGAGAGCGAGGAAATGGCAGAGGCAACGCAAAGGCAGGAATGGCCAGCGAAATACTGAGGCAAGAGCTGAGCGTGGTTGCTTTTGCTGTCTATGACCACGTGCGACAGTGAAGGATGGTTCAACTTGACCAAAAAAGACGAAATCATAATGGGAGCGAGTGTTTATGGCAGGCGTTTGCTACGTCACGGCCACGAAAAAAGTACGCGCGTGGCAGGACGAGGCGGCGCAGGGTAGGGGCTAGTGCCGAGGCAAGCGCTGACCTCGTCGACACAGTCGGTGTCTCTGCAGTGGATGCGAAAAGCGGCTCGTTATCGAGAGCTTAAAAAAATGGCAAGCTGGCTGGGCTTGTTCGCCGCAGATCTCGCTGGGAAGGCTGCAGATCGTCCGCGCAGGCTGGGTACAGGCTTTGACAAGATCTTTTGGCGTCACGTAAGCATTTTGGCATGGATCAGAGGCCTTGACGGTGGTCCATGAGGCGTTTATTTCACCGAAGAGGAGGTGAGCACGGGCGAGCGAAGCAGCTACACAAGCTGCAGACCCGGCGAGACGTGCTCGCCGGACGGACAGGCACGAATGAGCGCTAGGCAATATGGAAAGTCGTTTTTAAGATCATTGACACAGGTTGCAGGTGTGTTTGGTGAGGAAGAGAGCCCAGAATGCATTGCACGTGCAAAGTATTGGCTTGGAGATTAGTCTTACGGATAGAAAAAGGTGCCGCGTCGTCAGCGATTGGTCAAATTTGCGTGAGCAGGCTTGTCTGAGAGCTGGGCTACGGATCAGAAAAATCGCAGCCGCGTTCGAGGTGCAAGAAGGTGAGCAAGGTAAGAGTGAACCATATGGGACAGCGTTGGCAACGCACGCGAGAGCACGCAAAGATGCGCGATTATGGTCGCAGAGATTTGGAAAGGCTAGCAAGCATGCGGCAGATCCACGAGAGCAGTTTTGGCAGCGTGCTGCTTGTGCAAGTCAAGGCTAGCGTTGCGAACGAGATGTTGCTTGGCTAAGTAGATGAGCTTTGGTCCGGCCTCAGCCTGCCGCCCTGGAGGATGATCTGCAAACGAGCTTGCCAAGACTGGTCCAAGTGACTAGCTTGGCTATACGATCTTTGTTTGGATTGAGCGACTGTTGTTGGAAAGAAAAGCATGTTAGTGCATTTGACCCTTTCATTTCTTGTTATTGAGCCGAGATGTTTGTTGGTTGACACGTTGCCTGCAGAAGAGATGAGCAGCGTCGTAGGACAGAGCGACGCGTGCGATGCATAGTTCTTGCACGGAGAGGTGGCATGGCTCGATTTCGTCGGCGTGGGCGGAGAGCTCGTGCAGGCAGCGCTGTGTGAAAAACACACACACACACACACACACACACACACACACACAAAAACACGAAAATGAGGTGCGGCTTTGTGGCGCGAGATCGAGCGAGTGAGGAATGGCAGAGGCAAGGCAGAGACAGGGATGGCCAGCGTAGGACTGGTGCAAGAGCTGAGCGTGATTACTTTTGCTGTCGGCGACCACGTGCGGCAGTGAAGGCGGGCTAAACTTGGTCAAAAATCACGAACAGATAAGGAGAGAATATGGGAGCGAGTGTAGGGCAGATGTTTGCAAGGTCACGACCATGATAAAAGTACGCGCGTGGCAGGGTGAGGCGGTGCAGAGTAGGAGGTAGTGTTAAGGCAAGCAGTGGGCTCGTCGACAGAGTCATCGTCTCTGCATTGGATGCAAAAAAGGCTCCTATTTGTTGAGAGCCCAAAAGGAGTCAAGCTGGCTGGGCTTGTACACCGCAGATCTCGCTGGGAAGGCTGCAGATCGTCCGCACATGATGTTTGCAGGCTTTAGCAAGATGTTGCGGCGTCATGTAAGCATTTTCGCATGGATGAAGGGCCTTGGCGGTGGTCCATGAGGCTTTTGTTTCACAGAAGAGGAGATGGATGCGGGTCCGCGACGCCGCCACGCAAGCTGCAGACCCGGCGAGACGAGTTCGGCAAGCGGATTGGCATAAATGGTGATAGACATTGTATGCGATCGTTTGCAAGATGGTTGACGCCTGTTGCAGTCGTGATTGTCAAGCAAGAGAGCCTGACGTGCATTGTACGTGCAAGTATTGGCTTGGAGACTAGTCTCACGGATAGAAAAAGGTGCCGCATCGTCAGCGAGTGGTCACATTTGTGTGAGCAAGCTTGCTTGAGAGCTAGGCTACGTATAAGCAAGATATCAGCTATGTTCGAGATGCAAGAAGGCGAGGAAGGTAAAAAGCGAACAATATGGGACAACGTTGGCAACGCACACGAGAGCATGCAACTGCAGTGCGATCATGGTCGCAGAGCTTGAGGAAGGCTGGCAGGCATGTGTCAGATCCGCGAGAGCAGTCTCGGCAGCGCGCGGCTTGTGCAAGTCAAAGGTAGCGTTGCGAGTGAGGTGTTGCTTGGCTAAGTTGATGTGCTTTGGCCCGGCCTCAGCCTGCCGACACTGACGGATGAACTGCAAATGAGCTTGACAAGGCTGGTCTGGATCTGCCGCTTGGCGCCATGGATTTTGTTTGGATGAAGTGACTGTTGTTGGAGAGAAAAGCATGCTAGTGCGGTTGTCTCTCTTTCCTTTTTTATTATTGAGCCGAGCTCTTTGTTGATTTCGTTGTCAGCAGAAGAGATGAGCAGCGTCGTAAGACGGGGCGACGCGCGCGATGCATAGGTCTTGCACAGAGAGGTGACGTGGCTTGATTTGGTCGGCGTGAGCAAAGAGCTCGTTCAGGCAGCGCTGTTGTGAAAAAAAAAAGAAAAGACGACACAGAAAATAGAAGGAAATGAGGTCTGGCTTTGTGGCACCAGACCGAGCAAGCGAGGAATGGCGGAGGCGAAACAAAGGCAGCGGAAGGTAGCGCAGGTCTAGTGCAAGAGCGAAGCGTGATTGCTTTTCTGTCAATGATCACGTGCGACAGTGAAGGGTGGCAAGAGTTGACCAAAAAGAACGAACAAATAAAGAGAGTATATGCGAGCGAGTGTTCATGCCAGGCGTTTGCTACTGCAAGACCATGGAAAAATACGCGCATCGTAGGACAAGACGGCGCAGCGTCCGAGCTAGAGCTGATGCAGGCGCCAAGCTCGTCGGCACAGTCGTCGTCTCAGCAGTGTATACGGAACGCGGCTGCTTGTTGAGAGCTAAAAAAGAAGACAAGCTGGCCGGGCTTGCTGTCACAGATGTCGATGCATTGGCTGCAGATCGTCCGCGCAGGCTGCGTGCAGGCTCTAGCAAGATGTTGTGGAGTCATGTCATCATTCTTGCATGGATCAAAGGCCTTGGCGGTGGTCCATGAGGCGTTTGTTGCACAGAAGAGGAGATGGACGCGGGTTCGCGACGCCACCACGCAAGCGGCAGACCCGGCGAGACGAGCCCGCCAAATTGACTGGCATGTATGAGCGCTAGACATTGTATGCGATCGTTTGCAAGATGGTTGACACAGGTAACAGGTGTGATTGTCAAGCAAGAGATCCCATCATGCATGGTGTCTGCAAAGAATTGGCTTGGACACTGAGTGCACGGACCGAAAGAGGCGCCGCATCGCCAGCGAATTTTCGAACTTGCGTGAACAGGCTTGTGTGAGAGCTATGCTGCGAATCAGAGAAATACAAGCTGCCTTCGAGGTGCAAGAAAGAGAGCAAAGTAATGGTGAATACTATAAGGCAGCGTTGGCAACTCACGCCAGAGCACGCAACTGCAGTGTGATCATGGTCGCAGAGCTTGAAGAAGGCTGGCAGGCATGTGTCAGGTCCGCAAGAGCAGTTTTGGCCGCGTGCGGCTTGTGTAAGTCAAGGCTAGCGTTGCGAACGAGGTGCAGCTTGGCCAAGTTGATGTGCTTTGGCCCGGCCTCAGCCTGCCAACACTGACGGATGATCTACAAATGAGCTTGCAAAGGCTGGTCTAGGTCTGTGGCTTGACGCCAGGGCTTTCGATTGGATCGAACGACTGTTGTTTGAGAGAAAAGCACGCAAGTGCGTCGCTTCCTTTCTTTTTTGTTATTTGAACCGAGCTCTTTGTTGGTTTCGTTGCCTGCGCAGCGTCGTTGGACAGAGCGACGCGCGCGATGCGTAGATCTTGCACAGAGAGATGGCGTGGCTCGATTTGGTCGGCGTGAGCAAAGAGCTCGTTCGGGCAGCGCTGTTGTGAAAGAAAAAAAAAAGACGACACAAAAAAATAAGGAAATGAGGTCTGGCTTTGTGGCACCAGACCGAGCAAGCGAGGAATGGCAGAGGCGAATCAAAGGCAGTGGAAGGCAGCGCAGGGCTAGTGCAAGAGCTGAGCGTGACTGGTTTTGCTGTCAATGATCACGTGCAGCAGTAAAGGATAGTTGAAGTTAGCAAATTGAGGCGAGCAAATAAAGAGAGAAAATCTGAGCAAGTGTTCGTGCCAGGCGTTTGCTACTGCAAAACCATGAAAATACGCGCATCGTAGGACGAGACGGCGCAGCGTCCGAGCTAGAGCTGAGGCAGGCGCCAAGCTCGTCGGCATAGTCATCGTCTCAGCAGTGGATGTGGAACGCGGCTGCTTGTTGAGGCCAAAGAAGAAGGCAAGCTGGCTGGGCTCGTTCGCCGCAGATCTCGCTGGGAAGACTTTCGATCGTGCGTGTACGCTGTGTGTAGGCTCTAGCAAGATGTTGTGATGTCATGCAAACATTTTCGCACGGATCAAGGGCCTTGACGGTGGTTTTTATGACGTTTGTTCACGAGAAGATGAGGTGCGTACGATTGAGCGAAGCAGCTACGCAAGCTGCAGACCCGGCGAGGCGTGCTCGGCGAGCTGAATGGCATGTATTGGTGCTAGTTAATATATCTGTTTGTTTGCAAGATGGTGGACTCATGTTGCAGGTGTGCTTGTCGAGCAAGAGAGCCCAACGTGCATTGTACGTGCAAAGAATTGGCTTGCAGCTGACTGCACGGACAGAAAAAGGTGCCGCATCGCCAGCGAATGTCAGAACTTGCGTGGACAGGCCTGTGTGAGAGCTGAGCTGCGGATCAGAGAAATGCCAGCTGCCTTTGCGGTGCAAGAAGGCGAGCAAAGTGAAGGTGAATAACATGGGGCAGCGTTGGCAACTCACGCCAGAGCAAGCAAACGCAGTGCGATCATGGTCGCAGAGCTTTGGCAAGACTGGAAAGCATATGGCAGAAGCGCGAGAGTTGTTTTGGCAGCGTGCTGCTTGTGTAAGTCAAGGCTAGCGTTGCAAACGAGATGTTGCTTGGCTAGCTTGGTGTGCTTTGGTCGGCTCGGGGCTTGAGAGCGATGGCGAATGATCTGCAAATGAGCTTGCCAGGTCTGATCCAAGTGCATAGGTTGGCGCCATGGCTTTTGTTCGGATCGAGCGACTATTGTTGAAGAGAAAAGCACGCAAGTGCGTTTGTCTCTCTTTTTTTTTAAATTGAGCCGAGCTCTTTGTTGGTTTCGTGGCCTGCAGAAGAGATGAGCAGCGTCATACGACAGAGCGAGGCGCGCGCTGCGTGGGTCTTGCGCAGAGAAGTAGTGTGGCTCAATTTTGTCGGCGTGGGCGGAGAGCTTGTGCAGGCAGCGCTGTTGTGGCAAAGAAAGAGCGACACAAATACAAGAAAATGATGTGTGACTTCGTGGCACCAGACCGAGCGAGCGAGGAACGGAAGAGGCAGCGCAGAGGCAGCAAAAGGCAGCGCAGGTCTAGTGCAAGAGCTGAGTGTGGCTGCTTTTGCTGTCGGTGACCATGTGTAGCAGTGAAGGATAGTTGAAGTTAGCAAAACAAGGCGAGCAAATAAAGGAGAAAATGTGAGAGACTGTATGTGGCAAAGTTTGGCCACTGCAAGACCATGAAAAAGTACGCGCATGGCAGGGCGAGGCGGCGCAGAGTAGAAGCCAGTACTGAGGCAAGCAGTGAGCTCATCGGCACAGTCATCGTCTCTCTAGTGGATGCGAAAAGAGGCTGCTTGTTGAGGCAAAAAAGAAGAAGAAGAGCTGGTCGGGCTTGTCCGCCGCCGCTCTCGATGAAAATGCTGTAGATCGTCCGCGCACGCTCCTGTGTAGGCTCTGGCAAGATTTCATGGCATCATGAAAGCATTTTCGCATGGATCAAGGGCCTTGACGGTGGTTTTTATGGCGTTTGTTCACGAGAAGATGAGGTGCATACAGGTGCTTGAAACGGCTATGTAAGCTGCAGACCCGGCGAGACGAGCTTGCTGAGCTGACTTGCACATTTTCACGCTGGCCAATATATCTGTTCGTTGCAAGATGGTTGACGCATGTTGCAGCGTGTCGTTGGCGAGGAAGAGAGCCTAGAGTGCGTGGTATGTGCAAAGTATTGGCTTGCAGACTGACTGCACGGATAGAAAATGGCGTCGCAGGCCCAGCGAAGGGGTTGGTTTGCGCGGGCAAGCCTATTCAAGAGTTGGGCTGGGGATCAGTGGAATTTCAGCTGCGCTCGAGGTGCAAGAAGGCGAGCAAGATAAAGGTGAAGAATATGGGGCAGCGTTGACAACGCACGTCAGAGCACGCAAATGCAGTGCGATCATGGTCGCAGAGCTTGTGACAGGCTAGCAAGCATGTGATAGAACCGCGAGAGCAGTATCGGCAGCGTCCTGCTTGTGTAAGTCAAGGCTAGCGTTGCGAACGAGGTGTTGCTTGGCCATGCAGATGTGCTATGGCCTGTGTTGCGCACCAAGCTCTTCCCATGGTGGGGGCGCCGCGCGGTCACGAACCCCGGCGTGACCTTCCTGCGCGTCGCCAAATGTCTCGTCAACTTCGAACAACAACGTTGCGCTCGGCCGCTTTTTTTGTTTTTATCTTTTAGTTGGTATTATGGTGGTATGTTGCCCGGGGCTGCCGGGCCCCTATCCCTTGTCTTGGGTTGCCTCGATCGGGTGGTCCTCGATCCCAATCTGCTTGTATAAATCTTGTAGAACCAGGCAGACTCAAGCCTGTAACAATGAAGCAAATATCCTCTGTGTGTACTGTCGGTACAGTGTGCTACACCTGCTCGGGGCTTGAGAGGGGTGGCGGATGATCTGCAAATGAGCTTGCAAAGGCTGATTTAGCTGTATAGGTTGGCTCGATGGCTTTTGTTTGGATCAAGCGACTTTTGTTGTAGAGAAAAGCATGCTAGTGCGGTTGTCTCTTTCGTTTTTATTATTGGAGCCGAGCTCTTTGTTGGTTTCGTTGCCTGCAGAAGAGATGAGAAGCGTCATACGACAGAGCGAGGCGCGCGCTGCGTAGGTCTTGCGCAGAGAAGTGGTGTGGCTCAGTTTTGTCGGCGTAGGCGGAGAGCTCGTGCAGGCAGCGCTGTTGTGAAAGAAAGATCAACACAAATTCAAGAAGAAAATGATGTGTGACTTTGTGGCACCAGACCGAGCGAGCGATAGATGGCAGAGGCGAAACAAAGGCAGCGATAGGCAGCGCAGATCTAGCGCAAGAGCTGAGTGTGGTTGGTATCGCTGTCGACGACCACGTGCGGCAGTGAAGGATGGTTAAAGTCAACAAAAAAGAGGCGAACAAATAAGGAGAGAATATGGGAGCGAGTGTATATGGCAAGCCTTGGCTGCGGCGCGAGTGAGCAAAAGGTACGCGCATGGCAGAGTGAGATGGCGCAAGATAGGAGATAGTGCTGAGGCAGGCGCCAAGCTCGTCGTCACAGTCATCGTCTCTGCAGTGGATGCGAAAAGCTGCCTTGTTGAAAGCCAGAAAGGAAGGCAAGCTGGTCGGGCTTGTCCGCCGCCGCTCTCGATGAAAATGATGTAGATCGCCCGCGCGCGCTGTGTGCAGGCTCTAGCAAGATATTGTGGCGCCATGTGAGCATTTCCACATGGATCGAGGGTTCAGCGGTGGTCTGTGAGGCGACTGTGCGCGAGAAGATATGTTGCATACAGGTGCTTGAAGCGGCTCTGCAAGCCCCAGACACGACAAGACAAGCTCGCTGAGCTGACTGGCATGTATGGGTGCTGATCAGCACATGTGTTCGTTTGCAAAATGATTGTCGCATGTTGCAGGTATCGTTGGCGAGGCAGCGAGCCTGGAGTGCGTGGTATGTGCTAGGTATTGACTTGCAGACTGCCTGCACGGATAGAAAAAGACATCGCATGGCCAGCGAACAGACGAATTTGCGTGAGCAAGCTTGTTTGAGGAATAGGCTTTGAGTCATTAGAAAATGTGCTGCGTTCGAGGTACAAGAAGGCGAGCAAGGTAAAAGTGAACAATATGGGGCAGCGTTGGCAACGTACGTCAGAGCACGAAAATGAAGCGCGATCCTGGTCGCAAAGCTTGTGAAAGACTGGCAGGCATGTGGCAGATCCGTGAGAGCAGTTCTGGCAGCGTGCTGCTTGTGTAAGTCAAGGCAAGCGTCGCGAACGAGGTGTTGCTTGGTCATGCAGATGTGCTTTGGCCCGCTCGCGGCTTGAGAGGAATGGCGGATGAACTGCAAATGAGCTTGAAAAGGCTGATCCAAGTGCATAGGTTGGCTGCATGGCTTTTGATTGGATGGAGCGACTTTTGTTGAAGAGTAAAGCATGCTAGTGCGTTTGTCTCTTGCATTTTTGTTATGAAAGCTGAGCTCTTTGTTGTGTTTCGCTGCCTGCAGACGAGATGAGCAGTGTCATAAGACAGAGCGACGCGCGCGATGCATAGGTCTTGCGCAGGGAAGTTGCGTGGCTCGATTTTGTTAGTATAGGCGGAGAGCTCGTGCAGGCAGCGCTGTTGTGAAAGAAAGAACGATTCAAATACAAGAAAATGAGGCTGGCTTTGTGGCCCGAGATCGAGCGAGTGAGAGATGGCAGAGGCGAAAAAAAGGCAGGGGTAGGCAGCGCAGGTCTAGTGCAAGAGCTGAGCGCGGCTGGTTTTGCTGTCGGCAACCACGTGCGGCAGTGAAGGATGGGTAAAGTCAACAAAAAAAAGACGGAATACTAAAGAGAGAATAGGGGAGTGAGTGTTTATGGCAAGCTTTGGCTGCAGCGCGAGTGAGCAAAAGGTATGCGCATGGCAGGGCGAGATGGCGCAAGGTAGAAGCTGGGGCTGAGGCAAGTGCTGAGCTCGTCGTCACAGTCATCGTCTCTGCAGCGGATGCGGAAAGCTGCCTTGTCGAGAGGCAACTGTTGAGGAAATAGACTGTAAGATGGATTCTGTTCAACGCTGATTGGCTACGGATGTTTCAGGTCTGCTCGTGACGGGACCGCCTTACCTCGGCACCAGGTCCGAGACTTGGATAAGTGATGTGCAGAGGAGCTGGTGAGGAGCACGGGGACTTTGTCACACTCTTCGGCAAGGAGATGTTCACTGCCATGACTTTGTAGTCTGCCCTCACCTAGTACACTGACCGCTGCAAGGGCTTTAGATGAGGCTGTTCATGGGCGAATGGTTGACGTCATCTTGTCCATGCCGTCCCAGCCGTGGTGGCGTCATTGTCTTATTTCGAGAGCCAACAAAGAAGGCAAGCTGGCTTGGCTTGCTCGTCGCAGAACTCGATGCAAAGGCTGCAAATCGTCCGCGTACGCTGTGAGTAGGCTCGCGTAAGATGTTGTGGCGTCATGCGTGCTATTTCGCATGGATCAAGGGTTCAGCGGTGGGTCTGTGAGGCGTCTGTGCGCGAGAAGATAAGATATGGATGAATTGTTGATGATGATACGCAAGCTGCAGACATGACGAGACAAGCTCGCTGAGCTGATTAGCATGAATGGGTGTTGGGGAATATACTTGTTTGTATGCAAGATGATTGACGCATGTTGCAGGTGTCGTTGGCGAGGAAGAGAGCCCAGAGTGCGTGCTATATGCAAAGTGTTGGCTTGAAGACTGGTCTCACGGATAGCAAAAAGGTGCCGCATCGTCAGCGAATGGTCCTACTTGCGTGCGCAAGCTTGTTTGAGAGATAGGCTTCGAGTCATCAGAAAATGTGCTGCATTCGAGGTGCAAGAAGGCGAGCAAGGTAAAAGTGAACAATATGGGGGCAGTGTCGGCAACGCACGCGAGAGCAGACAAATGCAGCGCGATCATGGCCACAGAGCCTGGGGAGGCTGGCAGGCATGTGACAGACCCGCGAGAGTAGTTATTTCAGCGTGTTGCTTGTGCAAGTCAAGGCTAGCGTTGCGAACGAGGTGTTGCTTGGCTAGTTTGGTGTGCTTTGACCTGCTCAGGGCTTGAGAGGGATGGCGGATGATGTGCAAATGAGCTTGCAAAGGTTGATCCAAGTCTAGAGGTTGGCTCTATGGTTTTGGGTTGGCTCGAACGAATGTTGTTGCAGAGAAAAGCATGCTAGTGCGTTTGTTTCCTGCTTTTTTGTTATTAGAGCTGAGCTCTTTGTTGGTTTCGCTGCCTGCAGAGGAAGTGAGCAGCGTCGTGAGACAGAGCGAGGCGCGCGCTGTGTAGATCTTATACAGAGAGGTGGCGTGGCTCGATTTCGTCGGCGTGGGCGGCGAGCTCGTGCAGGCAGAGCTGTTGTGAAAGAAAGAACGACACAAATACAAGAAGAAAATGAGGTTGGCTTTGTGGAAGGAGATCGAGCAGGCGAGAGATGGCAGAGGCGAAACAAAGGCAGGGGTAGGCAGCGCAGGTCTAGTGCAAGAGCTGAGCGTGGTTGCTTTCGCTGTCGACGACCTCTTGAGGCAGTGAAGGATGGCTAGAGTTGATCAACATGACGCGAGCTAATAAGAGAGAAAATGTAGATGGCAAGCTTTTGACTGCGGTGCGAGTGAGCAAAAGATATGCGCATGGCAGGGCAAGATGGTGCAAGGTAGGAGCTGAGGCTGATGGAAGTGCTGAGCTCGTCGGCAGAGTCACTGTCTCTGCAGTGGATGCGGAAAGCTGCCTTGTTGAGAGCCAACAAAGAAGGCAGGCTGGCGGGGCTTGCGAACGGCAAACAATATGGTGACGAGATCTTTCGCGAGCGAGCAGCCGGCTGCGCAAGAGCTTCTCATGTGCGATGACGAGCAAGACAGGGCGGTCTGTGCGTGTGGCGCGTCGTGTGTCGGCTTGGTACAGATCGACTTGGTTCTTGTACTGCAACCAGGGCAACAAGAAGCTTCACTTGTGAAGCCTCGCACGGCTCTATGGTGTTGGTTGCGGTGCAGCAGAAAATGTCAGACGCTGGTGTCATGCTTGTTGCAGCCGCGTGAGGGTGCGCGGATGGTGTCGCGTCGCTCGCTGAACCTGCAGACTGACCGATAGATGAGCTGAAAATGAACAAAATGGGCTGTGCTAGATGCACTTCTTGCTGCACAGCGACGAGAGGAGCGAAGCTTGGGCACCTTAAAAGTCCAAAGTAGATCAACAGGACGGACTTGACGTTTGGGTGCCCAAATGAGGTTCCCAAAATCAAGTGCCAGGGCGGTGCAAGGGCGGTGAGCAAGGGGGCGTACATGGTCAAATACATTCGAGCAAGTTGGGCCAAGTCAATTTTTGCAAAGAACTTTTTTGACGATGCGTGCAAATTTAGGTGTTCATTGAGGGTACCTATTCGTGTACAGGGAGCCCCACAGTGTCGCATGCAAAGCTCGTCGCGCTGATCACTTTGCCAAGACGGTTTGCCGTTGATCTGC